>JBBPTO010000450.1:0-30024 GCA_038094155.1 Pulveroboletus cf. aberrans
TATCTTTGTTTGTATGACCAAATAAAGCCAAATATCATGTCATTTAATGGAGATTATATGTACCAGCACAAAAGTGAAAAAACCATTGCAATGGTATTGGTGTTTTGTAATGGCTATATCTCCGGCATCACCAGACCAAATCATGTGATCCATGGACCGTTACATGGCCAGGGGCTTGTACTATATTCGGTCTCACCAACACTAAGCGATATTCCCATGGTTATAGCCAGTACACTACATACACTCTAAATGTAGCAAACATTGCAACAGTTTTTGGAGTCACTGTAGATTAGATGATTGTAAAAGTCTTAGTCCCTTTCCAGGAAACCCTTTGCTCTTTGAGACTTTGTAGTGCTCTTGAGGCTCCACAATTCCAGGGAAACCTCTTGCCACCCCAAGATGATAGATCTTGAGGAAGTCCTCTCTTCAACATTCAATCATTGAGATAGAGCAAGCAGAAAGCCTTGTTCTTCCAGAACCCTTGTACCTTGTCCTCATAGAGTGGCTTGCTCTGCTCTCCTTCATCCTTAGTATCCTAGACCCTCTATAGGGGCTACACCTATCCTCCACCCAATGTAGTCATAATAGTTAGATGTGAGCAGGAAGCTTGATCCAAAAGGAATTCAAGGGTCTAACACAATCTTCAAGAGGAAAAGAATAGATGTTAAATCAACTGTAGAGCTGAAAATTTGTAGTTCAGACTTCCACATGACAGTAGGGCTAAAGTCTGATGATGTGAACATTCGATACTTGTGGGACTTGACTTGAATGTCAGTAGGAATGACAGAAAATGAGAATTTGAGACTTTACAATGTGATCAAGAGTAATTGGATTCAATGTTGACTGAAGTCTGAGATACAAAGTTTATAGTCTGGGAAAATCTGAGACTTTGTACATATTGGGTCAGTGAGGTAAGTAACATGTGGTAATGGTGTGGCATGACAACAGCAATGGTATATAGTACAAATGAAGGAAAATCGCTCAGTATCACAGACCCAGTGAACCTGTGGTCACTTGAGATGCAAACCAATACAAAAGAAATGAAACTGTACTCACCAACTCAGATGGACTGGACAGGTTGGATGTATAACACTTGGGTTGGCATTTGACTTGCTTTGAAACAGGACCTGCACTATGGGGATAACTAAAGGGTTGGGAAATCAGGCTTTTGCATAGTATGAAACACCAATCTCCTACATCTGAAGGAGACTTAGAGACTGACTGCTCTATGCAAAAGGAAGCTACAGTCTAAACACAACCCAATGACAATAATGATCTCCATAAAGAACAAGACATGTGGTGTGAGGAGTTGAATGCTGTATTGGTGAGTTCATTCTTCTCTGTCATCTTATGGGCACTCAGCTTCACAGGTCAAGCTTGGAACTGTAATGTGGCTCATCAGAGATGCTGGAGCAAAGGCAGTATGGCACCCTGCTGACCTTCTCAAGGCAGCTTTAGAGGCCCAGGAAGTTGCTGATGCATGAAAGGCTCAGGCTCATGAGGCCACACAAGTAACAGATCTGGCACTGAAAACTGCTGGAATTGACATAGATAAAGGACTGAAATCTCCTCAATTGCCCTTCCTGCTATACAATGTATCAACTTTGGCACTGTTGAAAGTGCCCATGACTATAATGAATATGATCAAGTTGTGTGCAGGGCAGAATGTAGAAGTCATGGTCCCCCCTCACAAGGTAAGTCCTGGATTTACTAATAGTGTGATGTGAATGCTAATCATTTCAAATCATTCTTGCAAGGATGCAGAGGAGAAAGACAAAGAGGCTGATGGGTACCAATATCTGACTCTGTGCTATCTATGTAAGAACTGTGGGATGTCCTGCATAGAAAAAAAGGTAAGGAGTAGCATGTTTTATGTGCATCAACACAAAGGGACAGCACAAATACACATGAAGCAGGAAATTGAGAGTCTCTGAAAAGGATGATGAGGTGAAGGTTGCCCTATGACCTGCTTTGAGTAAGTAATTACACCAATTCACTTCATCATGGGGCCTATTCAACAGGTACACATCCTGCAAGGTCCGGCTGCCTCTGGCTATCATTTTTGAAGTCTCAGATGACAAAACCATGCTGGCCAAGGGCAAGACCAACATGAAGGGGAAGGAAAAGGCTGAAGACTTTGCCTCAAAGACAGTTGTGATCTCAATTAAGGAGCTGAAGCAGCTGATGCTGCACTTTGTAGTATCACGGGTTTGAAGTTGGAGATTGTGGCTGAGAAGGTGCATCATGACCTTGCTGAGATTGAGGCTTTCAAAATAACTGACCAGATCATGGCTGCATAAGAGGTGGTCAGGTTCTGGCTCAGATACATAGTAGGGGTTCCTTTCTTTCTCCTTCACAGTCCACTTGCTGTTTCTGCATTATTTACATTTGAGCAAGCATGTCCTTGTCCATGTCCATGTTTGACCTGAGTAAACCCAATTGAACCCAATCAGCAAGTCGATATCTGAGACAAAACATATAAGATGTAAGCAATAGATACAACTAAGAGAAATGAAGAGGAACTGCAGGTCAGTGACAGCACAATCCATAGGGAACTTTGCTTAAGCTCCAATTGGGAAGGGAGACAGTAAGGTCAGAAACTGTGCTGGCTTTCTTTGACTTTTTCTTCTGCTATATAACAACTCTTTTCTCTACTTTATTTATCAGTCTTTTTCATTCTCTTCTTCTCTAGTAATTGAAATGAGCATGGTATTCAGCATGCAGGAGAAATAGAACTAATGGTGAGATAGAAACACAGGTCCATAATCAGAAGTGTGAGCAGTCCATGATGCTATCATATGTGAGCATTCTTTGATTGAAATGAATACAACAAAAAGAAATGGATCTATCCTACATCAACTGTCTTTCAACTTTTTATAATAGTTTTTCTTTGTTTCTGTGATATTGTAAGAGACAGATGAGCAAATGGTATGGAAGTTAAATCACTGGAAAAAACCCAGGGTAAAACACAGGAGAGGAAATCTATAGTATGGATGGTGTTCAGGTATAGTATGACAGAATGTTTGTTGTCATTGTCAGTTACAGGTCATCTTGCAGGGGTGAATCAACTTCATTGTCAGGTGGGTCTTCATCATCCGGCAGTTCTTGCAGATTCTCAACTTTCCAGTTCTCTTTCCTCACCATCTCATCCAACTTTTCTTCATTCAACCCAGTCAACCCAGATACTGGAACATCAGCTCAGAATCTTGAAAAATACAGGATGATGTGGTATGTGGCATACTGAAGGGTGGATACTGCCCCATCCAACTCAGGCAGCAGATATGAACCTCTGGTTGTCCTGCAAAGGACTATCATCGGCCCTATGTACCTTGATTTCATCTTTCAGTTCAGCTCATTTTCCACCCTTGAGTTCTGGATCAGAACCAAAATTCTGGGTTGGAAGTCAAAGTTCTTGATCCAGATCTTTATTTTGGCTTCAAAGTGCTTGATGGATATGATCTGTGCTTCTGCAACCTCTTTTCAGATTGTGTCAAGATTGTTTTGATGCTTCTGGAACTGGCAGACTTGCCATGATATCAGCAACTTAATGGAGAAAGAAGGCTCAGATTCAGATGAAGAAAGAAGAAAAGTTGCTTTAGAAGGATTGAACAGGAAAAGCAGCTCTGTGCCATATGGCATGAAATAAGGTGAGAGACCAGTCAACTTCTGCATAGTTACCTGTTCTGCCCAGAAGATGGTATGCACAGACTGCTACCAGTATGACTCATCCCCCAAAAAACTTTTCATAATGGCCTCCTGGACATCATAATAATGCCTCTCCACAAATTCATTTGCCTGAGAGTTGTAAGAAGAGATCCAGATGTGCCAGATCCAGTACTTCTCAGTGAGGAGGTCACAGGCTGGATGAAAGTGGGACCATTGTCAGAAACAAGTTTGGAAATTGAATTCCACTGGCAGAGGATGTTCTAAAAGATAAAAGAGGCAAGGGTGGAGGTGTTCTCCAACTGAACTATACACCACTCCAGGTATGAGGTCATTAAATAGTGGGCTTGAACAATGTAGCAGTAGCTGCTGGCTCTCAGCATCAGTATGATGTCAATGTGGACCTTGTGAAACAAACAAGTTATGAGGGAGACTGTGGGTGTGATGTGAAAACAGGCAGTCTGGTGGGTTTGGCATTGGTGACAGGTATAAATGTATCACTTGACATCTTCAGCAAGCATGGGCCACCAGAAGCAGAGGAAGAGACAGGTGCAGACAGTGTAAATACCTTTGTGCCTGAGGTCATTACCATTGGGCCTCTTTAATCAGTTCATACTGCCAATCCTCTGAAAGCACTACCTGGTGATGGCTGTGTGGTTCTCAGCACCAGAGAACACTATTGATGAGGAAGAAATGGAAGGTATATTGAATAAAGGAATGAAATTCCTTGTTGGATAGGTTGTGTGGACAGTTCTTTGTAGTGAGGAGGGCACAGATGAGATTGAGAATAGGGGGTCAGATTCTTTGTCAGGTTGAAGACCCAGCTGTGCAACAGTGTTAGCAAATGTGCAATATGACATGAAAACTGGATGGACATCTGGATTCACCATGTATGGCCTGTTGTAGTCTACCTGGTGGCACCAGTACACAGGTAAGAATGGAAGCTCAAGAGGAATTCCATGATAATGGTAAGGAGATGGGTACACAAATTGAAGGCAGAGGCATTTGTTCAGCAAGGTTACAGCAAAAGAGTACATATTGTTGAGCCAATCTTCATGATCATTGTCTTTGAAAGGGTCAGATTCTAAGACCAGTTAGTGAAAAAGACTGTTGGCCCTGGTATGCTTGTCTGTGGGAACATGAATGAGGTTGAATGTGAAAAGAAAATACTGGCAATCCAGCAATTTATAACTGCATTTGATTGCAGGTCCAGGTTGTTGATCATACCCTTCACATACTTGGCATCTGTGTCAACTATAAAGTTAGCCACACCAAAGACAAAGACACAGAGGGCACAGAGGGCTTGAAATAGTCTGTAAAGCTCCAACTTTGCCTGTGTGTACTGACTCTCACTCTCATTCAGCACCAGCAATCTCAAGTGGTTCATATTACTTCCTGTTCTCTCTGACTTGAAACAGGGTAAATCTGACTGTGATCCAGGATGTGTCCATGGCAAGGATGACCTCTTGTTCAGATTCATAATCTAGAGGACAGAGCACAGAGGACTTCAATATCTTGTCCTTCAGATGAAGGAATGCCTTCTGGTAAGGCTCACCCCACTTGAATGGAATATCCTTCCAGGTCAACTTCACCAATGGCCAAGAAATGGCTGCATAGTTGTGAATGGAAATTCAAAGGATGCCACACATACCAAGGAACCCTCTCACATTCAAGACAGTTATATACTCCAGCAAGTTCTGAATCTTCTGGAACTTGGCTTCATATGGGATCTGATCTTTGAATGTGCACTTGTATCTGACTATGGTTGCATCTGGGGCTGCAAACTTCTTGGCTGACACAGTTGTGCCAATAACCTCTAGATGAGTCAGTACATGGTTGATGATGATGAGATGTTTCTGAATGAAGTGTCAGATTTCTGGGTTCTCTAGGATGATCTCATAAGAGCTGTCCCAAATCTGTACCAGGTACTTGATGATTTGACCAGAAGATCATCAATGAAGGGCATTGTATAGTATGGGATCTTGTCCTGAAGAATGAAGGCCATGTTGGCTTGATAAACCTGTGCAGAGTTAGTATACCCCATTGGAAGGGTCAGTCAGTGTGGTCCAAGAGGAGTGAGAAAGGTGGTCATGTCTTAGGACTCAACATGTAACAGTTACTGATCATACCCAGTGAACAATTCCATTGTGGTGTAAACTGCATGACTGGCAAATGACTCTGCCAGGTGCTCAACAAATGAAAGAAACAATTTCTCCTGGATTGTGATGGCATTGGGAGGTTGCATGAACAAGGTGGAGGCTCTTCTTGTTCTGCTTGAGGATGCGAAATCAATGGGATCAGTAGGCAGCCATAGATGGTTTATATACACCAGATGTGATTCAGTTCTTGATTATTTCTATTGCATAGTGGGCAGGATTGGGATGTTGCAGAGAATCCATGGGGTATGAGGAATGGTCAGAATCTTGACCAGCAGGAAATATCATTCACTAAGTTGGCTGCACTTGATCAGAACCCAAGCAAAAGCCTTCTCATGGATGCAGACCAATCAGTGAACAAGCTTAAGTTCATTGGAAAGGAACCATTTGATGAAATTGAGATCTAGTTTGTCAGCACATTCTTGGGTGGAATATTGTCCAGAAACAAAATTTGAAAAACAAAATGGTAAAGTGGGTAATTCAAAATGCAGGTCCAGAGGCAGGTGTTGGAGAATCAAAAACTCCTGTCATCAGAGCAGGTACCATTTTTTGTGACCAGTTTATAAGCTGAACTATGATAAGTGATATCATATGAATAGAGAGACTGTAGGATGGTTGATAAGTTCAATTATAGGGTAGAATGGGTAGATGATGCATAATTGTGAAAGAAGGAAGCAGTGAAAGAATGGTCTTGATAGTTTATGGGCACCCTGTCAGGGCTGGTGTATATGGGATACATAATCATAAGTGGGGAATGTGGGTGAGAAGACAGGTCAGAAAATCACAAGGTAAAGGAAGATACAGAATGAGATGAAAATGCAGGCAGGTTCTTGGATGTCTCTCCTTATATGGAACTTGGTTTATTAAGGCCTACTGAAACAACTCAGAACCAGTGAAGGCTCTAGGTCACTCAGTGGCCCAGAAGAGAGGAAGGAGATAGATGAGTCAACATCTGTGATGCTGAGAAATCACCAGAGGACAAGATCATTCTTTGGTGGCTGGATTCAGATCCTTTGTATACTACATAAGAGTTTGTACATATTGTATACTAATCTAAGATGTCCATGCTGTCTGTGCATGTATCTAATGTATTTAAGATCATATGAAAGCATACTACAGCCTTGTACATGCCTGATGTGCAAGGCTGCAGAAGAATGGAAGATCATACATAAGTAGTCTGAGGGTATGGTATAGGGTCAGGGTAACAGGTGATGCATAGATTGTCATACCTCATGCATGGATAGAGCTGCGTGGGCATGCCTATAATTTGTACTATCTTCAATATCATAGAGTCCAGCTTTGCATTTAGAGTTTCTAAAGTGGTTGTAATGGATGGGAGCAATGTGGAGTTTTCATAAGTCACTGTAACACCTATGAAAAACCCCATTCAACAATGCTCTGGTGGTTGATGCAAGTGTTACCCTTTTGGCACTGGAGGAATCCCTTAGAGCATGGTCAGGTCAGAAGCTAATATTCCTTCCTGATATTTAGGTCCTGACAGGTAATATTTTGCCCTCTATCTGGGAAATTGTCAGTGATAGCACTCATAAGACAATGGAAGGGGCAGCCAAGCAAAAGGTCAAAGTTGACCTGAGCCACAACCTGGACTTGCAAGGCTACTTCACCAGGGCTGAAGCTAAGTTGAAGGTTTTTGAGAACTCCTAGTATAGAGTTGGTGTTAGTGTTGACAGAAGTTATGGTCATAATATGACCAGAGCAAATAGGCAACCTGAGTTCCTCCCATATGTGCTTGGGCATTACAATCACCTCCAACCTGAAACCTAAGACACATGTCAGTATCCTGTCAACTCTGACTGCCTTTGCCTCAATTGTGCAGAGAGAAAGACTATGATGCATAACAATGAGTCTGTCTTTGTCTTCAACCTGGACTGGATTTCTTCTGGTGAGCTCATTGATATGAATGACATTGGAAGTGGCAGTCAGAATCTGTTTGCTAGTGGTGATGTCTTTGAATTGGTGACAGAAATCTGGTGCAACCATTTTACAGGCATGGAAACACATGTCTTGAGGACCTGATCCAGGACTCACTTGGATGTGATTTCATCTTTGAGCAGAAACAAGTATCTATATTTGGGCAGAAAGGAAAACAATGGAAATGAAAACAGCTGGTTAGCATTGAGGCTTTGAGAAGCAGGCAATGCAGGAATGTATGCTGGGTTGGGCTGTGGCAGATTAGAGGCAGATGAAGTGCTTGCAGTTGAAGTGGGTGAGGCCAATTTGCAGTCTTGTTGAATTTTGAAAGTCTCAAATTTTTCCACCATGGCAGCAGCTCTTGGATCAGGTTTCTTCATCATGTTCCAAGGTGGAACTGTGATGCCATTGACATGGACCCATTTTCCAGGTTGCCTATCCTTGGCCCTGTTGGCTTGGAAACTGGCCTATGCCTGGGTGGTGTACAGCTGAAATTCAGGATCAGCAGCTTTAGCAAAACCATGTACCTCTCTTTCATGACTATTGATGGTGAAGAGAAATGCAAATGATTTGATATTGAGGATGGAATTGACAGGTTCTTCCAAGTATGCAACTGAAAATAGATTAGCATTCATGTGTGTTGCGATGTCCATACCAGATTTACAATGACCTCAAAAACCCTTTTCATGCTGGCCTTATTTGCAGTGTGTGATGCACACTGCATACCCCTGTGGGAATTTCACTTAGCTTTGGTGAGGTTATGAATAGAGCATGCTCCTAGCTATCTCATTGGTCTCTGGGTCATGTGATATAATGGCCATTTTAAAACAGTAATGTCATGAAAAGAGTTTTTGAGCTTTTGCATTTACAAGGGTATTTGGATATTATTAGTACTTTGTATAACCTCCTTTTGCTTTGCACACTGCTTGAATGCTTTTAGGCATGCTCTCAATTAATTTTTGACACTCCTCAACTGGTATTCCCTTCGACTCCTCTTCAACTCTTGCCCACAATTTATAAATTTCACTAGGAGGGTTTTCATGCTCTGCAAGCCTTCTTTTGAGATAACCTCAGAGGAATTCTCTAACCACTCCTTGATCCTTTTGCAGTTATGCTTGAGATTATTATTTCGCTGAAAAATGATGTCAGGAGAATTAAAATTATAATGCTCCAGTGTTTGCTGAAGTTCATCCTTCAAAATCTGAAGTTAAAGGTCACCATCTATCCTACCATCAATCTTGGTGGCAAGTCCCACCCCCTCTCAAGTCATACAGCCCCACATCATCAATGGATTGCCATCAAACTTGAGGGTTTCTTACACTAGCCTATCACTGAGTCCCTCACCTGCCTTTTTCCATGCCCATCTGACCATATCACCTTCTTTCAGTCCTCCAGAGTCCAATTCTTGTAAGCATAAGCAAAGTCCAAATGAGCCTTGCAATGTCTAGTAAAGAGAATAGAATGATTGGACTTGACTACAGCCTTCATACCAGATTATTTCATGTGAAGACAGACTGTACTGGCAGAGAGGGTTGGTTAATAATGTTGATAAGGGATTTGGTCACTTGAACAGAATTTCCATCTTTGCAAGGGGTGATAAGATGTTTGGCATGGCAAATATTGGTAGGGGAAAGCTTGCAAGGGCAGCCTCCCACAGCTTTGGAGAGGGGAGAATAACTCTTGGAGCAATGTTTGGATATAACAGAAGGGTTGACACCAGTTTGCTTGGCAATGGCTTCACCAGATTGGCCAGCATCAAGTAGAGAAAGGATATAATTGTGTTGAATAAGAGAGAGAGATCTAACCATGATAGTGATTGAAAACTAAGAGGTGTGTGAACTTTTTTAAACTCAGACATACTATTTCCATGTATGTCCTTGTTTGTACAAGCAAATACTGCCAATTATTCTACTACATAACCATGATCCTGGTTACCAACTCAAAAGCTCAAAAACCCTTTCCATGACATCACTGTTTTAATGTGGCCATATCTCCACACCATATGAATTATATCACATGTCTCAGGGATCAATCTGTTAGCCAGGAGCATGCTCTTTTATAACCTCACCAAAGCTAAGTAAAATTTCCACAGAGGTAGGCAGTGTACATCACACACTGCAAATAAGGCCAACATGGAAAGGCTTTTGAGGTTACTATAGATTGTGCACTGTGGGCAACATCAACAGCAGGGTCTGGGGCAGTAGAGCACTCACTTTCAATGTGCTTGACACAACCCTTGATGCTGAGGCACCTGGAAATGCAGGGAATGCAGAACCCATCCAACATGTATAAGCAGCCATCTTGGCCTTGGATGCACTTTTCCATCTGGGGAAACTCCTGGGTGTTTTCACAGTTGTGAGTGAAGTGCCCCAGCCTGTTACAGAAACTGCATGGTTTTGGAGGCAGTCAAAGGATCTATGTTATCTTCAAGATCAGAAGGGGCATCTGATATGTTGATAATCAAGCTTGAGTTGGTGAAAATGGAAATGATGTTAGTATTCCTATGGTCAGGAGCTGTGGAAGTACAACAGGGCATGCAGGTGATTTTGAAGAAGAAAAATTGAGAGAAATGGAAGATTCTGATTGGTTGAAAAGGTAATGACTGATATGTTGGCTGAACTTGAAGCTGTTCATGTCAGAGGTTGGGCCTCAGGCTTCTCCTCAATGACTCTCTTGAATCTCTCAAGGTGGGTTTCAGTTGTAAAGATACTAGAAAGCCTGGAGTGGGTTTCCTGAGTGGTTAGTGTTGGGTAAGAGCAGGAAACTCAACCCAAAAGGAATCCAAGAATCTAGGACAATGTCTGAAAGAAAAAAAATAGACATCCACTCAACTGTAGAGCTGGAAAATCAGAGTCCAGACTTCCCTGTGATGGTAGGGCTAAAGTCTGGCTATGAGAATGTTCAATGCTTGTAGGACTTAGCTTGAGTAACTGCAGAAATGACAGGAAATGAGCCTTTGAGACTTTTATGTATGATGGACCCAGATAAAACTGATACAAAAGAGATAAAACTGTACTCACTGACTTGATTCTACAGAACTCAGATTGGATGGATGGAATGAGTTGGATGTACAATGCTTAGGTTGGCCTTTGACTTGCTCAGAAATAGGACCTGCAATATGGGGGTGACTAAAGAATTGGAGAAAGAAACTTTTCCATTGTGGAGGACACCAATCCCCTACACTGCTCATCAAGACCATCAAGGTTTATGGGCACATGCACCTCCCTCTCACACTCTATCATGAGTATTGTTTATCCTGGGCTCTCTGGCCCAGAAAAAGTAAAAGTAAAGAAATCTATGGGCACTCATGGGCCTCATATCAAATGGGAGGGTTTTGAAATTAATGAAATTGTCAAGCTTCTATCAGAAAGCCATGCATCTGCAGTGTAGGAGACCAGTGTCTTCTACTGTGTAAAACCCCTGTTTTCTGTTCATTTAGCACTTGTCACAGCATAGGTTCTATTGCAAAGCAAGTTGAGGACCAAACTAAGTGTCACATGTCCAACTTATCCCATTCATCCTACTTGAGTTTCCCAGATCTGAGGTGGCAAGCATGGTTTTGTCTCTTTTGTATTGGTTTCTGTCCTGAGTGACCACAGATTCACCTGGGTCTGTCATACTTCTTCATTTGTACAATATATCTTTGCTGTCATTATGCCACTCCATTACTTACTTCACCAGTCCAATATGTACAAATTCTCAGGTTTTCCCAGACTACAAAATTTGTATCTCAAACTCCAGTCCACACCAAATTGAATCTTTTCTTAATCACAGGTTCTATTTTTTTAAGTGTTGAAACAATCAATTATGCCCTGTCTTGAGCCAGTCAAGTCAAGTCAGGTGCTCCAACTCAAACCTGAAAAGTCAAAATTTTAGCCCCACCTGTTATGATACATCCTTTGCTCCTCATTTTTCTCTATATTTCTTTTATTTTCTCATACTCAAATAGTGGTCATGTGAGTAAAGGTCACATGTTATATGATCAGTCACATGGTTAGTCACATGGTCACTCACATGGCCAGTCACATGGGCTGCACAGTCACATGCTATTCCAAAAACATCTATGGCCTTCTATGAAGTCTGACTCATTATGATTCTGTGACATTCCATAACCTTCCAGGGTGTTTTTCTGTCATGACTCATCATAACTTCTTATAACAAATTCAAGGGCTTCTATTGATGACTCAGTAGCTTCTGTTGACTGGTTCTAAAGTGGCTGACTGAGCACATTTCAAATACAGTACTTCTATTGGCCAGCCCTAGAGGAATCCAACAGATCAGAAGTTTTATGACATTCTATGACCTTCTATGGTTACTATACATGGATGACAGGACACAAGCACAACCATACATTACCTGTACTATATAAACCACCCAATAGATAGCCCAAGAACTTCAGACAAGTTCTTGTGGCATTTCTAGTCACAACCCCTTGTCCACTACCCTAGAGCTCTACTAGCCCCATTTCTGGTGCATGCTGTATAGTGCCCCATCCAGCTTGCCTAGTTATTGGTGCATTTTCTCTTGTTTTCAATATGAGCTGGTGACCCCTGTATAGGTGGCTGGTCAGCTTTACTACTGAACAGGGAGGTCTGTACTTGCATTTCCAGCTTTATAGTATGTGGTTATTGGTCTTTTACCTTTTTCTAGTCTTATGGGTCCCTTTTGAGTCAAGTAAATCCACTCACAACCCATACTTACAACATTAGAAAACCCTTTCTAGCCTTTTTACAACTGAAGCCCACCACAAGGGGTTCAAGAGAGTTTTTAAGAAGGGCTCTCGGACATACTTCCCAACAAGCAGAGATTGAATTTTTACCCTTTCAGATCTGAGATCTAGATCTTACATAAGAGTCCTTTGTCATCTTCATTGCCTGTGATTCTCTGAACAGCCCCAATTATCTCTTGATATCACAATTCATCAGCCAGCATATTGGACAACACATTTTTCATGAATCAGATCCCCTTACATCACCGATTCTGAATTCATCTCAGCCAAGTGGATGAGCCTGAGCAAAGTTTTGCTCTTCAACCACTTTCACCCCTGAAAGTTTCCACAAAGTAACCATCATTCCAGAACCTCATATCCTTGTTCATCCACAAACAATGTACATTTGCCTAGAATAATTCTGAGATCCTTCTTTGGAATAGATCACACAAACCCATTCTATGTCTCTGAGACCTGCCCAACCATTTTCAAGAACATAGCCCAGATTCTCATCATCCTATGTCACCATCATTTTCTGGAAATTGACATCAAAGGAGATGACCTGTCATATAATTCTCCTCCACTCTTACCTCTGACATCTTTACCCTCCCTGAAACTTCCATTTCATTCACCCACACTTCATTGCCTTCATTTCAAAACTCTTTGGCAATTGCCCATGGCATCCTGTCTACTACACCAAGTTCTAAGTCTCACCCACTCCATCTGGTGCCTCTACCCCATCATTAACCATGACCACTTTATCTACCTCTTCTCCATCCACACCTGCTATCTATCCCACACTTTTTGCCATACTCAATTGTCTTTCACACTCCAAACCAGCTCTACTGTGACACTACCCTCTGTTTCCATACCTTCAGTTTCTACTTCTGTCTTACCCACTAACAATTCAAGACCAATGGCTCCCTCTATGCAGATGCCACTCCAGGGTACTCAAAATGCCCCTAAGTTTGAAGGAGCACCCATGCAACTCCCACACTTTCTGGAAGACATTGACCATCATGGAAATGCTGCTGGCATCAATTTGGCCAACAAAATCAAGTACACTGTACAGTGAGCTCAAAAACCCTTTTCATGTTTGCCTTATTTGCAGTGTGTGATGCACATCCCCTACCTCTGTGGGAATTTCACTTAGTCTTGGTGGAGTTACAAATAGAGCATGCTTCTGGTTATTATATTGGTTTCTCAGTCATGTGATATAATTCACATGGCATGGAGATATGGCCATTTTAAAACAGTGATGTCATGGAAAGTGTTATGATTTACCTCGGACTACACCTTTTTTTTCCTCGACCTTATCGCTTACATATGCATGGGTATGAGTCCCAACTTGGACATTCATTTCTTTTCATCACTAAGTATGATATCATTATTCATCATCCATCTCCATCGCATTCCATGCAATTCCACTCCACTTGCTTCATCAGCAATTCCTTCTGCCATATTCCTTTATGTTGCATGCCTGCCCTAGATTCCTTTATGTATATAAACTCACATCATCACATACATGCTCCTCAGTCTAGTCTTACCATCTACCTCCTACAGTTTCTTGCCTCCTCTGTAACATCACCAGAATACGTTGTTGTTCCTACTCTCCAATACAGGCCCAAGGGTAGCCTCAATACCTTCTCACTCTTCCCTGCTGTGAACCACCCTTAAGTGAGAAGTCTCTATCATCGACCTTACCTAGAGGTCTCCTTATTACCACCCTTTAAAGGGAAGTCCTTGTCATCTGTCCTCATTAGTAGGCAGATTCCTTGTCCACTGTTAACTCAGTAGTACCCTTGGCTGCTGTTAGCTCAGCAGCACCCTTCATCGCCAAACCTCATTAGTAGAAAGGCCCTTGTAGATGTCTTGCAATCATCAAGCTCTGTTGCTCTTGTCCATGGTTAAGCCTGAAGCCCCAATGGTTCTGTGCCTGCCCTCGTTTAGGTCAGCCATAACAGAAAGTGTTTTTGAGCTTTTGCATTTACAAGGGTATTTGAGAATTATTAGTACTTTGTATAACCTCCTTTTGCTTTGAGCACTGCTTGAATCCTTCTAGGCATGCTCTCAATTAGTTTTTGACACTACTCAACTAGTATTCCCTCACACACCTCTTCAACTCTTGCCCACAATTTATAAATTCCACTAGGAGGGTTTTTGTGCTCTGCAAGTCTTCTTTTAAGATAACCCCAGAGGTGTTCAATAGGGTTTGTGTCAGGAGATTGTGCAGGTCAGATATAATCCTAAATTCCTGTTCCTCTAACCACTCCTTGACTCTTTTGCAAGTATGCTTGGCATCATTATCCTACTGAAAAATGATGTCAGAAGGATTAAGACCATAATACTACAGTGTTTGCTGAAGTTCATCCTTCAAAATCTGAAGGTGAAGGTTACCATTTATCCTACCATCAATCTTGGTGGCAAGTCTCACCCCTTTCCAAGTCATACAGCCCCACATTATCAGGAAACCACCATCAAACTTGCAGCCTATTACTGAGCCCCTCACCTGCCTTTTTACATGCCTACTTGTGCCCATTTGACTCTAGACAATTTATTTTTGTCTCATATGACCATATCACCTTCTTCCAGTTCTCCAGAGTCCAATTCTTGTGAGCATAAGCAAAGTCCAAACAAGCCTTGTGATGTCTAGCAGAGAGGATAGGATGTTTGGACTTGGTCATAGCCTTCATCCCAGTTTTTTCAAGTAAAGATGGACTGTACTGGCAGAGAGAGGTTGGTTGATAATGTTGATAAGGGATTTGGTCACTTGGAAAGCATTTTCAGCTTTGCCAGAGGTGAGAAGATATTGGGCATGGTGAATATTGGTACAGGAAAGCTTGCAGGGGTGGTGTTATGACTACCTTGAGTAGAGATAGGCATAGCCTCTAGAGAGGGTCTGGGAGTACTAGGACAAAGAAGAACACAGCAGGGCATTCTACAAGGATGAGGTATGAAGGTTCTAGAAGAACAAGGCTTTCTGCTTGCTCTGTCTCAACAATCAATTGTCGAAGAGAAGACTGCCTCTGAGATCAATCATCTTGAGGTGAACAAGAGGTTTCCTTTAAAACAGCATAGCCTCAAGAGTGATATGAAGTCTCAAAGAGCAAGAAGGTTCCCAATGAGGAACTAAGAGCAGGGACTAGAGATGGAGCAAAGATCTGGTGTATTGAGGTACACAAAGGGGAGGTCTAGCTTAGAGATACAAGTACAGGAGGACAAGTTTATATAGGTAGGGATGAAGTCACTGATGAAGCAAATGGAATCACATAGAATGCAATGGAAATTGGACAGTGAGTCATGGTATTGTAGTCAGCGACAAAAAGAAAAGAATGTCTGTATTGGGACTTAACACCCATGCATGTGTAAGTGATAAGAGAAAAAGGGGCTGATTGTAACAGGTGGCCTCTCATCACTTTGGAAAGGGTAGAATGACTCTTGGAGTGGTGTTTGGATATAGCAGAAGGGCTGACATCAGTTTGCTTGACAATGGCTTCATCAAATTGGCCAGCATCAAGCAGAGAAAGAATAGAATTTTATTGAGTAAAAGAGAGAGATCTAACCATGATGGTGATTGAAAACTAAGAGGTGTGTGAACTTTTTTAAACTCAGACATACTATTGCCATGTATGTCTTTGTTTGTACAAGCAAATACAGTCAATTATTCTACTACATAACCATGATCCTGGTTATTAATTCAAAATCCCAAAAACCCTTCCATGACATCACTGTTTAAAGATGGCCATATCTCCACACCATGTGAATTATATCACATGACTCAGGGACCAATCCATCAAAAGTATGCTTCATTTATAACCCCACCAAAGCTAAGTGAAATTCACACAGGGGTAGGCAGTGTGCTTCACATACTGCAAATAAGGCAAATATGAAAAGAGTTTTTGAGCTCACTGTATGTTATGTGGATCTTGAAAAGGCTGGCTCAGCTCTGAAAAACTCTCAATGAAGCAAAACAACCTGACTGGGATAAATCTGTGGCTGCCATCAAGGAGATGTACCTGGAATGTGAATATAACATCTGATATGCCCATGCTGATTTACAATATCTCATAGAGAATTTTGGTGCAAAACCAGTGAGAAATCAAAAGAACCTTGGTGAATACAGAATTAAATTTAACAAGATCACCTTCCACTTGATATCCAAATATAAGTTCTCTGACACTGACTATGACACTTTCTTTCTCTACAGGTCTCTCTGGAGGTTGAAGAGAAGGTCCAAAACCAACTCACAATTATCAAACCTGATCTGCATTCTGAAGATCCACATCTTATGAAAGACACCCTCACCATTACCAAGTTCCTTCTCACTGGTTCCACCTTCTGCTCTAAGGATGGCTTAAATTTCAATAGGACAGCTACCAGCATGACTGTGATGATGTGGGACAACCAGGGCAGCCCCAGTCATGTTGAGAGTGTCACCAGCATGGGCATAACAAGACAGCATGTCCATAGTGGCCTTGACCATGACAGCACAGTCACTGGCATGAGCACAACCATGAGGTTGCAGGAGGGGAATGGTTGGACAGCAACCAGCAACTGCAACAATGTGATAACAGTGCATCAATGCATCAGCAAACCAATCTTTGTATTGACAAACACATACAGACATGTGCAGAGAAATAGGGAAAATGAAGCCACACATTTTCTGTATTAATTAGGGTTGAAAATTTTTTTGAGACAATCTTTACATGAATTCTAATTGCTCTGCAAATTTTTAAAAGCACAGATACAAATGTGATGATGTGGTATGCATGGACATATTGTGGAAAAATGGCCAAAAAGTGCTGGTTTACTGATGTGACAGCATCATAACAGTGACCACAGCAACAGGTTGGAATAGCTACCACCATATGCCACACACTGTACTTTGTATGTATTGAAATAGATGATGTTTTAATTTGTTCTGTGTCTGAGAACCACTGTAAATAAAGTACTTGAATGTACAGGAAGAAAAGTGAGGCAAAGGGTCAGTTTTGTTTCTGGATGTGAGTGGCATGGTGAAAGGGCTCACTACCAAATGTGAGCAGAGTGCCAAAGGCACCCAGCAAGCATTTGATTCAAGTTGAGTGTTAAAGGGACAATGTCATTTACTTTCACTACTGAAGGGGCTCACTACCGAATGCAAACAGATTGCCGAAGGCACTCAGCGAGCATTTGCCTCCCGTTTGGGCCGAAGGCCCAAATGCTAGCCAACGGCTAGTTTTACTTGTATGTGGAAAATGGTCTGAAAGACCGTGTGAACCTCAAAAAAAATGCTGCCGAAGGTGACTGCTCGATTTGTTCGTTTTGGCCACGTGAGTCTAGGCCGGACGACGAACATTCGGGAGCCAGCAAAGCACGATGTTCTCGCCAGCCCGCCGCCTCCTCGCTCGCTCGCTCGCCACCGACACTGTCCCGCACACACCGCAGAGTGATCCCCCGCCACCGCCTCTCATCATCGACCCCGGGAAACCCCGCCCATCCCACTTCCACCCGCGTCCCCGCCCTGCTGCCAGGACACAGCGCCAGGCTTTGCCAGTCCTCCCCCCGTCGTTTGGACGCAACCAGCTCCTCCCCGTCCCAAACTCGACCCGAGCCCTTTTAGAAGACATCGTCGACTCGTTCGAATCCCCGATTCGCTACGCCTTTGCATACGGCTCCGGCGTCTTCGAGCAAGCCGGCTTCGACAAGCCTGCAGACAGACAAAAGCCTCCAGTCTGTCCCATGCTCGATTTCGTGTTCGCGGTGACCCATCCGGATCACTGGCACTCGATCAATATGCACCAGCATCCGGACCACTATCTGTTGCATGCCCGCGCGTTCGGGTCCAGCTTCGTGTCGAGAGTGCAGGCGCTTGGGCCTGGGCTGTGATTCAACACGTATGTGTCCATGCATGGCGTGGTGAGTGATCCGGCGCCTTTTTCAGGTTATCGTTGACGTTCGCATGCCGCAGACGATCAACTATGGCGTAACTACCGTGGACACGCTCTGTGCCGATCTCCTCAACTGGCGCACGCTCTATCTCGCTGGGCGCATGCACAAGCCGATCCAGATCATCCGGGACCACGCCCGCGTGCGTCTGACGCAGCAGGTCAACCTGACCTTGGCGATGCGCACTGCGCTCCTGACTCTCCCAGAGCGATTCTCCCAACGTGACCTCTTTTTGACGATCGCCGGCATCAGCTACGCTGGCGACCCCCGAGTCGTGCTGCCAGCAGAGAACCGTGCCAAGGTGTCCAACATGGTCGTGCGACAGGAGACCCAGTTTCGAGACCTTATTGGCGACTCGCACACGGCCTGCCGGGGGTGCGGTGGGGCGCAGACGCAGAGGTGATCGAGCAGGATACGAGTGCCCATGCACGTGCGGCTCATCTCAAGAAACTGCCCGAGGGCTTGTTGACGCGCATACACGCACGCACGTAGGGCCGTGGTCCGCCGGGGGAGGCGGACGAGTCTGCGTATTGGTTACGCGTCACCGGCGATGCCGTATTGCCGTCCTTGTTACATGCCGGTGTGTTTTCGTTTTTCGTTTTTCTTGTGGATGGCGCATATATTGATCCCTCGGCCACAGAGATGCGCGACATCGTGCGATACCCGGCTACCGTGCAATCGCTCAAGGGCATCGTGAGCGCAGGACTGATCAAGAGCGTGCGTTGTACTACGGCTAAGGTTGGCAAGTACTGGACAGGATCGACGATTGCGTCACCGTGATCACGTATTTATCCCGTGCCCTGGTCAACTCACCCCCATCCCCCACCGCTCCTTGCTTTATATCGGGATATTCACCCTTTCATTTGTTTCGACCTGCCGCCACCACCAGCTTGTAGCAATATGGAATTGACTAGTAAGCTTATTCGAATTTGGATTTTATCTATCCGCCGTTCGTTACGAGTCGGTCAGCTGGGTTTCACAATGACAGACCAACGAGCCTTGAGTTGTTCTTTCACGCCACTATGATGACACGGAGGTGTTGCCGACGTGTATCCTAATCCCTGCGTTGTCGGTTTGATCAATGGTCGTTCGGAACTTCAAGAAGACGCAGTGTGATGGTGTGCAAGAGGAACGAGGTCACTTCTTTGTTTTTCTTTTTGGATGGCCCAGGATGTGATCGGTTTACGTGGGAAACCGGGACTTTTGTGTGGTCCAGCGCGCTTGCTAGCCCGGCCGCACTTCCACTAGTACATACTATCAATGAACCCCAAATGCACAATCATTTTCAGCACGCGATTCTACCTATTTCTATTAAGAAACACCTGAAACATCTAGAGTACATTGTATTTTATCATACACAACCTTTAGAATAATAATAAAAATCTGTTGTGGAAAGTGTAGAACACAGAAAAAGCTGTGTTGAATGGTCAAAAAACACTCTCTTAGTGCATTCCAGGCCAGATCTGCAACCAATCTGGTGCACTGAACATAACCATTTGCTCTAGGCAGGCCCTATAGGTCTATTGGGAGGATTTGAAGATGTCAGAGCATTGGTATATGGTTGTGATATGATGTTATTCAATGATGAATGTTTGAGCATGACAAAACCCATGGATAGGGGTGTTATCTTGATGACAAGATTCATGCTCCACTTCAGCCACCTTTGGTAGCTCTGTGCTTTGCACCAAACAGATGGCAAGGAAAGCAAAAATACATCAAAAGTGCCTTCACCTCAGTCCAGAAGGCTCAATCTTATGTGATGAACTAAAGGATCTAACAGGATGATACAAGGGTACTCCTGTTGTGCAAGGCAGAGAAGGAAGAGGTGAGCTGAGGATACTCACTGAGACAGAGACTAAAGTGTTGAGATTCTGTGAATCAGATGCTAGATCTTGTGCTTTGTTAATACAGGTGAACTGTAGTGGTAATGCACTATTCATGTTACTAAAGACACAAGTCAAGTATGAAGCTTGACTCACTCAGTGAGTCAAATATACAAGCATTAGGCTTGACTGATGCCTCAGTCAAACCTAATTAAATTGAAATTTTAATGACACTTAGGATTGACCACATGATGATCTAGATGGTGTCTTTATAACTCAGCTATGATGTCATTGGTCTGGAGTATTCTTAGCTCCACAACTGCTGTGTTGGGTCAATCCAGACTCAAACTTGCTTATTTGAAATAAGTAGAGTAGCATGATAGATCCTCTAATGTCATTCTGATATCATTGACCTTGTTCTAGCTAAATGACATGCAAGTACATACAGATTCCTGGATGTATTTAAAGGTGATAGGTACCATGATGTAATTAATAACAAGATTCATTTCCCCTTGAGATCAAGCCTCTAAGAAGCTTACAAGGGTTGATCTTATCAATCTTGACTAACCCAAACTTGGTCACAAGAACTTTAGTCTCTGTCTTGGTAAGTATCCTTGGCTCACCTCTCTCTTCTCTGCCCTGTACAACAGGAGTACTCTTGTACCCTCCTGTTAAACTGGTCACCCAATTTTGAAGGAGACCATTATGACCTCTGTGGCCAATATCCATCACAGAATTTGCTTATGCATTTCCACTCTCAGCATTCAGAGATCAAGCCATGCCACCCATCTGTCATTGATTCAAAATGTGCACAAATGTTCAACTACACTGTTGTCAAGACACATCCATTTTTTAATTACCACCATGTAAATTACCCCCCTCATCAATCATAGAACACTTTTTTCTTGCTTTTTGCTCTTCTGTGCAAACATTGAGTGTTAGAGTATGTCAGGCTCCTAATGTGGCTGCCATGCCATGTGTGACAACCTGTGACAAAATTGTGCATATCATATGGATTTTGACCTCACCATATTCATGCTATTCTAGCAGGTGTCAAAATGGGTGCACTATGGAGGGGCAAGAAGGCCCAGACTACAGACATAAGTGACAAGAGTAGTAGAATGTAACTGAAAACTCACCTCAGTTGTGCACACTGGTGGCAGGACAACTGAGGGAGTGAGATGAGAAGAATGGACTAAAATAGTGATGGAGATTGAGCATATAAACTCCGATTTAACTCCGACATGATGTCCGAAATAGGAAACATAAGGTTCGAAAGAAGAAGAGGACCTTACCAAGTGAAAAGACCAACTCTGAGATGCTCTGGAGCAGAGATGGCGGTATTGGTGTGCATCAACCTTGGAGTTGTGATGATGAGCCTCGGAGGAGGCTGGAGGTTGGAGGAGGTATGTTTTGACAGCAGGACCAAAACATCATCTTTTTTTTCTGTGCTGACATGAACTGATAGCTGAGGGTCTAAGCTAGATGCTCAGGTAGGTATGAAGAAATAAAATTGTGTAGTTGTGTTGCTATCCAAGAAACACCTGAAATTGTGCATTTGGGGGTAAGCTAAGGTCTCGGCCTTCACGTGGAGCACTCCTCTTACATCTGGACCTAACACAACATGCAGCACCTTTGCACGTGACAATCAGTAATGAATTGGTTGATGCTGCTACCACAACTTTCAAGTTGATCACGTGTGGTTGTGCCAGTGGAACAGAACACTCCCAAAATGCCCATCATTGCGCCTGTCTCCATTTATATCCATCGAAGGATGGCTAGAGATGGCGCTTCTAGCTCCATTGTAAGATGGCAATACTTCTTTTTCAACACCGCTCCAGTGCACTTTGAAATTCCCAAGAGGAAAGATGGCTTTGATCGTTTCGATTCTCGGGACGGCTCCGACTCATCTTCTAGACTCTTCAGGTGGTCGACACTGTGCGCACCTACCTGCTTAGGGTCATGATGTCCGTGATGTGGTCTAACGGGAATGCTCCATGCGCGCTTCACTTTATCACGGTTTTGCTGTACGCCTAGTATATAATTAACCCCAGCCCATCCACTCATGGAGAACCGACATTCATGTCCACGCTTGCTCTGTTTCCTGGGGAACTCCCGTCGCTATTCCTGAGCCAGCAACAAATAGTCCAGGTACGCTCCAAGTCATGTAGTCAACTCAGCGAAGGGTTCACAATAATACTGATGTTTGTCTAGTATTTTAAAGGTGTGTCCAACCACTGTCATGCTTTGCCGGTGTTCACGTTTCACAAGTTGCTTCTTTATCGATATGGGTAGGGACATGGTTTGTTGACTACTACACTAGAGGTTCAACAGATAGACAGGTATATGATTACGTCCTCACCTTTGATAAGGAGGTATGCAGGTTGCGAGTCATTTTGATAGATAGGACCGCCCTAACACTGATTTCCTCCTCCCAAGATGTGTTTGATGAGTAGGAAAGCAAGGTGGGGAATCACGCATGTGATGTATATTCCTGCCCGGTTTTTGCCAGCAATATCATTGGTACTTGCACTATACAGTATGGGTACTTCCACTTTTGTCTCGAAGATTGTGCATTCTGACATATCGTTTAGTCGAGTTTATGTTCGAGTCAATTACTATCCCACTGGCACTTGTAAATCCGTTCATCGTTGTTCCAGGCCCTCACGCATAGCAGTTACAGTGCTCCACAATGTACAAATTTAGTGACGGTGAGTGTCGGATCATTCGTAATGAACAAGATGATGAGACATCATAGTCATACCATTTCTGGGCATACTTGCTGCCGAGGGTATGGTATACACTTGACAAATCACAGGGATGCATTTCTGATTATAACCAAGGGCTGCTCTTGATCCGAACAATTGCATTATGGAGTCATAGAAGATTCGTTCGCCACTCCCTTATTGCTATTTACTGTGTAAGTCATAGAGAGCTTGTTTTAAAGCGAGGTCAGTATAACAACATATATGCCCGGACTTACTAGATCATCTGCGCTGTTGTGCTTGTCTCTACTACTGTTTCGACTTCACTTATTAGTTTCGACCCGATCTGTCAGAAAAACCCCTCGGTCATACAGCCTGGGGATGCCGTTGGTCTTCTCTCAGTTGTCTGCTTCTCAACTATTCCTTTTTTTGAACTTCGTAAGTTGTGGATATAAAGATGGGTTTGAGGTCACAAGACATTTTTCCCTGGCAGTGGTACTCTCCTTGACCCTCTCTCATGCTTATAATTTTTACCATCCTGGTATTGGGGTCACGACAAGAGTGATGTCCACTGTAATCCGGGACAATGTGGTATATACTTCGTTAATTTTCTGTGCGTAACCTCCCAATTCATGTTGTCGCTTATGCAACTCATTGACCACGAAAAATACCAAGTGGTTTCTGCTTCCAGCATCACCATCTTCGCCCTGCAGGTCAGTTGCAGGCAACATGGTACTTGCCTTCTCTTAAAACCTAACGTTGTCTCATTAGCTCCCTAATGGTTGGGGCACTTTAGCTGCAAAGTGAGTCCCCGATTCGGGTTCCGTCAAGAATCATCCTTACATAGCCCATAGTTTTCAATCTGTGTTGCACGGTGTAGTTGCCCCGCGAATTCTGTTCAATTTGCGAGACGCAACCCACCATCAAGGAAACGCCAACGCATTCTCGTTGTCCCCCGTACGATTGGCCAGAGTGCCAAATAGCATGACGTCAACCACGGTGATCGTTGGGTTGGGTTGAAGCGAAGGGAATAGGTTTAGTTTACCTGCAGTGTGTTCCATCCTGAGTGTACGTGTCCATCTCTGCACAGTTCTGTTGGTATGCCATGGCCTGCGTATTTATGGCATCGACGTGACTACCAGGCCACTCGTGATTTGCAACACAAAGTCCCAAGGTGTCATTCCTGGGGGAGAGCGAGTCATTCTCGATACCGTTGGACGCAACCAGTGATATGAGGATTGAGTTCCAATGGTCATGTTCGTGTTGATTCGGGTGGCCTATTTGATGGATCACATACAATCTGTTGCAGTAGCGTGAACTGGCGTTAGAGCTTGGGGTGCAGCTTCACAAAGTTGGGGTCAAACATCTACAAAATATTCGTAGCTCCACGGTCGCGTGTTTGATCATTTAACGAAAGCAATCCGAGCAGTTCGTTGTCCAGTTTGATCCATTCCGAGTTAGTTAAGAGATTGAATGGCTTCGAGGCTGGCAGTGCGACTCCGAATCGGAGCGCGAACAGCGGTTGAGTCATGGAAAACGCCCATCATAAAAGTCAAGTCCACCCGTCCTAATTAACACCACTAATCCATTGCCCAGACATCGGGAAACGAAACTAGAAGGTTTTAGTGGGTATCACGTTGCACAGTCCCCCTGCCGCCACCGGGGGCAACTGACAACTTGCAGGGTCCCACACACCCTGCAACCGTAGGGCGTGCGTAAGGGCATTTTCCCTCGGACCGAAGCTCACCTAGGTGGTATCAAGTAGGTCGGTCGCTATTTGATAATGTCATTTGTCCAAAAAATAAAATGAAGTGAAAGTCAAGTCCCATCCAAAGTGCGACAAGTCTACTAGGCACTTGCTTCCAACGTCACGTCTACCATTCAGCTCATTTAAACAACCACTTCAAGTTGGAGTAGTTCTTGACCACAGTGTAAGACTCGGACGCGTCGGATCAAGATAAACCCTTTTCGTTTTGGGAGTCGTGCACAGGTCGACGACTAAGGTGCCGTTAATCATATTTCAGCTTTTTCACCCGTATCCAAAAGTTCCCTGTCATGAACTAGATCACACTCAGGTCCACCCGTACTATATGATAGGAGATGGAAGAATTCAACCAAGCTGACCTGCAACAACTTTTGAGGGCCTCCATGGGGGAGGGGGGGTTGACCGAAGGAACGTCAGACGCCGTCCAATGAGTTGACCATTCGGTGATGTGTCTTTCCTGGTATCCATGCTCACTTTGTCTGATCGAGTGGGTTGTGTAGGTTTGTCATACAACAGGTGAAACAATATTCGAAACGCCCAAATGGACTCGAAAATGACGGGCCTGATTGGTGCGTGTCCTGGAGCCCATGAGGTGATGTGTCCCTACGCTTGTCACGATCGAGCGGTTCAAGAAACGTGTGCGAAGACCATACGGCTCCTTTTTTTCACTTGTACCTTTTTTGCGGAATCGAAGCTTTCGGGAGGGGCCTCCAAGTCAGTGGATTCGCTCAATTGACTGTGGCAGGCAAGGTTCAAAGTTCTGGACGCAATGGCTTTGCATTGCTGACGGACCGTGTACCCGGTTCAGGAACTTGAACGAAGACGAGGAACATGTTGAGGCACCAGTGATGTAACTGGTAGACCTCCTTTGCAACTTGCTCGTACACTCGCATTCACACGTCCTCCACGCTGTGTACTTTGGATACAGATGCGAGTGGCACAGTGCCACGTTGAGGTCCATTCAGTACCCGAGAACCACATCTTCCCGTCATCGTCTCATCGAGTGCGACAGAACAGGGCACAACATCTCACCGTCATGTTCTCGCTTAGCTCGTGCCTGGTGTCTTCTTCGAGGATGGTGCAAACATCTCGGTGCAGGTAAAGATCGGTGTTTCTAAGATGTAGTCTAATGTCCTTGTTGCGATTACAGGCTTGGGTGAGTATTTCGTCAAACATCTTGAGGCAGTTACGATTGATTCAGGCCATGTGCTCTAGCTTTATATCTAGCAGCATCCTAGCAAGCTGTGCGGAGATCCAGGACCGCTCTGATCAGATGCCAATACTTGCAATTTCGGACATGACTTACGGAGGTTTAGCGTCAGGTGTCAAAGGTACCGCCTTCCTAATGATGGGATGCTCGGAGGGTGGAGTATGGTAAATGTTATTGATCTGTTTGTTTCGTATTGATTCTGATGAGAGAGTTGATTACTGGAAGGTGAAATCATCGATAGAAAGCTACTGGGTATCCATTTCCCTTCGAATCCGTGCAGATCGTCTCGTCTGCTCAAGCAACTGTTTGTGCTCCCATGCGCAGCATAGATCCGAGTCCATCTCAAAGTGAAAATGATTGACCGCTTCGTCAAGTATTACTGTTGCACCACGCTGTCTTTTGGGCAGGGAAGATTTTAGTACCGCTGAACTAGTGTGAGCACGAGTGATGTAAATGAATGGTCCGATTCAGTGCTCACTTCAGTCTGCGAACAAGTCCTAGTAATGGGCAAGTCTGGACTGTACTGACTCATAAACGAGTCCTCGAGTGTTATGACGACCAGTATGTGTTGGACAAGCACTACCCTTGCCTCCCGCAGAACAACTTGCCTCGTGTACATGGATGCAGCCCCGGCTGCGGGTTTGGGCCGATGTGAAGGACGGAAGTGATTAGATGGTGAGTTGGTTGAGAGTATGAATCAACGTATGATACTGCCACCATGACATTGATCATATGCAGTGTGGTGAGGGAGCAGCCTGAGGACACTCCCAGCATGCGTGTGCCTGTTTCCTCCACATGTATCCAGAAGGTGGCTTGATGGTGCTTCTAGCTCCGTCGTGTGGCGAAACATCACTCCGGCACTGTTGTAAATGGCTGAGTGAAGAAATGGTGTCATCGTCGGGATGGCCCCGACCTATCTTCTAAACTCTTTGGGTGGTCAAACAGTGCCCACTTACGGTCCAGTTCTGTAAATTATTGGCTCATACCTATTCAGGGTCATGATGCCCGTGGTGCTGGTCTAATGTGAATGCTATGCCTGCCCTGCTTCAAGTTGTATACCACGGCCTTGCTGTAGTACACCCAATATATATTTCACTCCCAAGCCAACCCCATCCACCATCATGGAGAATTTTCATTCATGTCCACCCTCTAGCCTAGGGAGTTCCCACTGCTAAGGCAGCAGAAGATTGTTGGAATCTGTGTGCTATGAAGGGGTAGAGATACCCTAACTCAGCTGTTGCACAATGGTGGCAGAACAACTGGATTTTACCTATGAAGGGGTAGAGATACTGTTACGATTGGCCCCTTTTTCCTCATTATTATCGTTTACATATGCATGGGTGACAGTCCCAGTTTGGACGTTCTTTTCTTTTCATCACTGACTATGATACCCTGACTCATTGTCCGATTTCCATTGCATTCTATGCGATTCCATTTGCTTTGTCGGTGACTCATCCCTCTCATATATAACCTTGCTCTCTTGTACTCGTATCTCTAAGCTAGACCTCCCTTTCATGTACCTCAATACACTGGGTCTTTGCTTCATCCTAGTCCTAGTCCCTCGTCAGGAACTTCCCTCTGCTCTTCAAGACTTCATAGTGCTCTTGAGGCTACGCTGTTCTAAGGGAAACCTCTTGTTCACCTTAAGACGATCAATTTCAGAGGCAGTTTTCTCTTCAACGTTCGATTGTTGAGATAGGACAAGCAGAAAGCCTTGTTCTCTTAGAACCTTTAAACTTCATCCTTGTAGAATGCCCAGCCACATTCTCCTTCATCCTAGCACCCCTAGACCCTCTAAGGGCTATGCCTATCTCTACCCAAGGTAGTCATAACAAAAGGTCTAGCTTCCTTGTTGGCTACCACCTGGTAAGCCACCATTCCTTCCAGACCCCCCCTTGATACTTGTTGGTGCTCCCACCCCAACAAACCCTCTGATTCTGAGTCACTTCCTCATGACCGGACCCCCTCTGATGAAGACGACTTTCTACCCACTGAGGAGGAAACCCAAGTTGCCCTCAACCTAGCCCACCACCTCTCCTGCTCTGCATCCATTCCTCAGGTGCCAACTTCCCCGTTGCCAACACCCCAGCTGCAGCCCAGGAGAATTTTCTTCCCTAGCAACCCCCTAGATCCACTCAAACCACAGGAAGTTATTCAAGCATATAAAGCTATGTCTTCTTCTAAGCCCACAGAGCTTAAGCTCAACCCCCCTGCCACCTTTGACAGTGTAAAGTAGCAAAAGGACTTGGAATGAAGTCCTATGCAAGAAATAGGGGTGTGAGTGTATATCTCGACCCAAGGGGATTGCAAAGAAAGCAAAGGGAAAGAAAGAGGACTATAGGAATGGCTCACTGATTGTCCACAGAACACTGGAAAACTGAGTCTGGAATCCCTCCGTTTAGTAGGGCTAGGAAACCAACTTTGGTATTGCAGGACTATGGTAGGAATGGGGGAAACTGGAGGGGAACTGGCTTAGGATAGGAACTGGATGATACTAGATGGCTTGCATGGTGATGGTAGGGAAGTTACATTCTAATTCAGGCATACCCGAATGATATATAGTAAGGAAAACACAAAAGAAGACTATTCAACTCTAAAAGAATAGATCTGGTGTGTGGGAAATGATCCAGTGCATGGGAATCCGGTATCCGGTGGACCGGATGGGTATCCTGTATGCATGAGTCCAGGTCCGGTACATTGAATTGAAAGGAAACAGTAGACAAATCATAGATGGATCAAAAACTGACCTTCAGACAACTACCAGATCGACTCGGATCAGGATAGACAGCAGCACAGAGTGGTTTCGGATGGACTATAGAGGACAGGGACTAGAGATGGCTAGAGATGACCAGATATCACTGTAGGAAACTGTACTTTCCTACAATGGTAACACTACCAGCTCCCAAGACTGGTTGGACATCGTTGCAACCTACCTCCTAGTAAACTCCGATGTCTACTGCACTAACGACAAGAAGGTTGCCTTTGCACTCTTGTTCATGACCCTCGGGTCAGCACAGATCTGGGCCAAAACCTTCAGAAGGAAGGCAGTCACAGAAAATTCCTTTGAAAAATGGTCTGACTTTGAAGAGAAGTTCAAGAAGTCCTTTGTTAGGGAAGACAAAGTGGCTGACACCTTGGCATGGCTATCCTCTGCCTGCATGAACAAAGATAAGAAGGGATGGTGGACCCCCTCCATCATAGACTTTAATGCTGAATTTCAAGCTCATGCTGCTAGACTTTCAGCAACTGATGATGTTCTTATCTTGTTCTACCAGTTAGCCATTGCCACACTGTAAAACACCTAGGAACTCCAAAGTGGAACTCCTAAGCTAATGAAAAGGGTGCAAGTGTAGTTCTCGACCCAGGGGATTGCAAAGAGAGAAATAAAAAGGGTGAGGGCGAATGTGGATGGCTCACTGATGTCCTGAGAGAGCTGGAAAATAAGAGTCTGACTCCTCTCCATTTGGTAGGGCTGAGGAATCAACTATGGAGTTGTCAGGAGTTGTCAGGAGTTGCAGGACTTGACTGGACTTGAAGGGAAATGAAGGAAATCAACTTTGGAGACTTAGAACTGATGGTAGATGGTGGTAATTCACTTCCAGAACTAAGTTCTATGTACAAACTTTAGAGTCTGGGTATTCCCGAGACTGTGAATCAAAAGGAAACATAAAGGAACAAATGTAGACACTAAATAAGGTAATATACCAATAAGGAAACACAACTCCGACTCATGGATGACTTGTCCGGAGCGCGGGAACAAAGGTCCGGTCCTCCAGACATCAGAGTTCCGACTTGGGAAGATAAACTGTGACTGTTAAGTCTTGGAGGAGTGGCGGAGGACATTGGAGTATCTCAGAGGACAGATGAATACTCAAAGGAAGTAGGAATGTCACTGTAGGGAGCTTGAGTCTCCTATAACACCGCTCTCTACCCAGATCCTTGCTATGAAAACCATCCCTAGCAAAATCGACGAATGGTACAAACGTGCCATCTCCTTTCAAAAGCAATGAGAAAGAACCTCTCTAATTCGAGAAGCGAGGAAAGGGAAGACCACCCCTTCCTATGCCTATGCCACCCCCAGCTCTAGATCTTTCTGAGACCCCAATGCCATGAACATCGATACTGTATCTATCC
>JBBPTO010000451.1:0-30017 GCA_038094155.1 Pulveroboletus cf. aberrans
GGATGGACTGGTCTGAAAAATAAATGAAAAGCTTTTCAAGATGATTCTGTGGATTGAAATAGTGCACACGTGCGCTATGTTGGTGACGTGATGTGCAGAATGCCCCTCGCTGCATGCCCGGCAGGATGGGCCATCCTGCCAGGTTATGAATATTAGTAAACAGTTTGGAATGAGATAGGATAGGAGATGGGTTGCTTGAACAGCATTTTCCATTTTTCCAATGGTGATACTAGAAATAATCTTTCTCTTATTAGTAGAGAAAATCTTGGAAGAACACCCTAGCTTGATGTTTTCCTTCTCTGGAAGGTATTATTTGATGACTATGGGCACGGTAGACTTCCACAAACCAGTTTGAATGGATATCTGATGAATAGAGAGACCAGATTCAGCAAGGAAGGGAATATTAGCTTTAATAGAGGTAGGAATGGAGTTCATGATGATATTGATTAACTGAGTGGGATGAGTATTGTTTATAGACCTTAGAATTATGTAATTTACATAATCATCAATGGTCAATGCATAGCATTCATCAGAAGCTGTCTTATTCTTATGTTATTTACCAGATAATGAATCACAGCATGATACTCAAATAAGTGTCCCAATGACATGTCATTTTAAAATGGCTGTAACTCAGTGGCATGACAACAGAATCACATCATCCAAGTGGGGTTAGGAAGCGCAGAGCAAGTATGACCTTCGCCCCTGCAAATGTTTGGCCTTGTTTGGTTTTCTTCACTGGCAATTAACCAATCTCTTCAAAATGCACCAACATTGGGACACTTTTTTGAGCCACTGTAGGTATCATATGGAATAGGTACAGGAATGATCAGAGAATGTGAATGTCCGACAGGCAGTGTTCATAGGGCATAGAAATAAGTAATGGAATGGAGAGGGAGCATATGGTAGAGCATAGGGATAGAGAATGTAGGAGGACAGAACCTGTGTCAAGATCTGGACCAATGGGAGGGGGTCTGAAAGGAATATGATGTTCAATGTCAGATGTCCAAGTTGGTCCTTGACTGATGTTCATCAGGTCCAATCAGAGACAGCCAGAGATGACAAGGATGGAATTGGAGTTGTATGCAAAGGAGAAGGGAGGTGTGTTCAGAATGGATATGACAGCCCCTACCATTCTCATGATCATTGCCATTTCACAATAGTCAACATGGGCCCCCATGAAGTACCCAGAATGGATAACCAGTCTTCACCTCTGCAAACTCCACATTCCAGACCAAATCACCTCTGGTTTCTGTTACAATCATCTAATCTATGATCTATGAATATCCCACATCGCACCTATGCACTACCATTACTCTAGAAACCCTCCATGCAATGATAGACTTCATTATATCAAAGGTAGCCTATATGCGGTCATACAAAACTACCAGCCCCAATCATGACTTCACAACTCTATCCATGCATGAAGTATGACATCACATGCATTCCAGACTCTCCTAGACCATTCTATGTATTACCCATACCATACACTACACCCTTTGACCTATTCATCTATGATCTTCCATTCTTCCACACCCTTGCACATCAGGCATGTACAAGGCTGTTGCATGCTTCCATATGATCATAGCTACATTAAATACATGCACAGGCAGCATGGCCATCTTAGATTAGTACACTATAGATACAAACATTCATGTAGTATATAAAGGCTTGAATAAAATCCACCAAAGGACAGTCTTGTCCTCTTGGTGCTTCCTCAGTATCAAAGTCGTCGACTCACTCTTTCCCTTCCTCCCTCATTGTCTGTAGAGCGACCTAGAGCCTTTACTGGTTCTGAGTTGTTTCACCTACCCTTGTCCCAGGACATATGCTACATGACCCACCATGAGTTCAGCCCACCATGAGGCTGTTGCCTGACACCAACTCTAGCACTTACACCATCCTCAACTTCCATCTAGCAGCTGAAGAACCCGTGGTTGACCTGGAGTGTTGTCTTACCATTGTCCAAGCCCTCACAAAACCATTTTTGGATACACAGGTTTGTGACACTTGCCTCATTCCACATCTGCCTCATTCAGTTTCAGATTTTTGACACACTTTCACTGGCCGAATTTAACTTCATACTCTTCCAATGTACTAAGCACAAACAACATCAAACATCTGTAAAGTGATTACATTCCTCATTCTTTAGCTACATGTATTTACCCATCTCTCAGACTACTATACAATTCCAATCTCCACACGCTTGTCATCCTACCCCATTCACAAGGTTCCTCTTGTGCATCTTGCTAAGTGTATCAATATGTTACTTTGGCAGCTATGTCTAGATGGAGACAGCGACATCACTTGGGCCAACTACTTTAATCTCACCATTGAGAACAAGGACTCTGTTATCATCCTGGACTTACATCTTGATCTGTGCCCACTCCATCCTCCTGGTTTGGGTCTGATACTGTTTTGGGCAGGCAGATCTGGGTTTAGTTCATCACAGTGTGAGATGGAGCGACAGCTGAAGTTAGCAGCAAGCATCATTCCCAAATTGAACTATGCAGTCATGATCTCCATCTGGGAGGTGCATCACAATCTCCCCTCCCCTGACCACCCCCTTCACTCTTGCCCACCACTCCCTCATTCTGCCTTTACACCAAGTGTCCCACCTTACTCCCTCAATCCAGTTGTGGTCGAAGGCATTACTTGGTTGTTGGTCAAATCCATCACCTTCCATGTGTTCCTTCATGGAACAGATGGTAGCTTTAATTTCAAGAACAGGGGCCTAATTTTTGCACAAGGGGTAACTAATAGTCAATCATTGGTCATGATTGATACCAATCTATTCCACAGTCATTGTTCTCCAAGTGAGACATGGGTGAAGTGGACAATGTCCTCAATGCCACAGCCAAGCATCTTATTTTACAGCTCACTCAAATGATGGAGATAACCAGTGATGACCCCCTCAAGGTCAATCATCTTCACTCACAAGCCAGCTCTGTGACATTCCCTGTTGACTGGTCACTACTGATATGGGACATGCAAGCCTTCCTCTATGACACACTCATGCTCACTATCTCAGATGGCTGCATCTGAATCCAGAAGCAGAGTGCAAATGGAAGGCAGATGATGTGATGCAGTAAGCTGGTCCCTCAAGCAAGCAGCCTGCCATCTTGGTCCCTTCCCCAAGTACTTCACACTGGACTGTAGAAAGAAAAGTTTTCCATAAAGGTGTGAAGCAGGGCAAGTCATGCAAGTAGTGGTTCATGTATATACTGTCATTGTGATTACAGCTGTTTTTGTAAATAATGGCAGTCGTGACTCGTGTGACATTGTGAGATTATGTATAGTATGTAGCCCAAAAACAATCCTCCCACTGCCATATACCATGCCAAACTGCCAAATCAGCCATGATGTGAAGATTACAGCCATCAGACTCCATGAACATGGCTTAGTCCAACTTCCTGATATCCTCGACTGCAACCACTTATGAGTCACACGACGACAAGAAATTTTTGAATCATTCCTGCACAGTGCAATGATGCTCAGATGACATCTGCAGCCTTCAAACTTCTCAAACATGATTACAGAATGCATTGCTAGCACTTGTCGAAATCATATCCTGAATCAGTCTCTCAGCCAAAGAAGTTGGGTCCATAACAGTGGAACCAATTGCATTACAATGTGTTGAGTTAGTCTTACGAATGTCTGCAATACAAAAATGCCGAGTCAACACTGGCAGGTTCCATAAGTAAGAAGCTGAATGTTCAAGTTTCAGTGACCAGTGTCATCTCATTGAAAAAACTGGTCCTTCTGGCTGGACTCGAGTGGTCCAGTCAGTGTAGGTCAAATGCACTTATGCTTGGATCGTTTGAGTTGAGTCATGTCTAACCAATCTGATCCATTTATCTCTAGCTCTGGGCCTAGGATATTCAATGCAGTTGCAATGTGTCATGACTTGTAATGTAGTACATTGGTGCAATACAGAGTTATAAGTCAAGCTATTTAATTGCCTCAGTTTCAAGTCGACCCTCAGCTTTGAGCCCTCTCTTGCTCACTCATGTCTCATGCTTCACATCCTTGAGGTCATTGCCCATCCTTGGAGCCACAGAGGGTTCAAGCTCAGACATGTTCAGGGTTGGCATCTGGCAGCCGGGGTGGAATCCCCATACCTCGTCCTCATTCACATAATTCAGAATCTATGGATAATGCTTCTGATCTACCCCCTGCATGAGCAGGTGCATGGTGTAGGAGACCGGTATCCCCTACCATGCAAAAGCCCCTATTCCAACCCTTTTGTTACCCCTATAGCACAGGCACCATTCCCAAGCAAGTCAAAGGTCAACCTGAACATCATTTGTCCAACCAGTCCCATTTGTCCAACCCAAGTGCCCTGAATCTGAATCGGTAAGTTTGGGTTTCTTTCCTTTATATCAGTTTCCATCCCAAGCAACCATGGGTTCACCTGGGTCTGCCATACTTAGCCATTTTCTGTTGTTTGTAATACTTATCGTCGCTGTCATCATGCTGCCCTGTTATTGTACATACTTACTTCACTGACCTGATATGTACAAAGTCTCAGGTTTTCCCAGACTATAAACTTTGTATCTCAGACCTTGGTCCACATCAAATTCCATCTTCTCTCAATCACAAGTCTCATTTATAAGTATTGAAACCGTCAATTTTATTGCAACCCGAACCAGTCGAGTCAAGTTGAGCACTCCAACCTGAACCTGAAAAGTCGGACTCTCAGCCTACCAAACAGGGAGGTCCGGACTCACATTTTCCAGCTTTACAGTGTGTGGTTATTGGTCTATTACCTTCTCCTAGTCCCTTGGGTCCCTTTTGGGTCGAGTAAACCTGCTTGCAACCCATACTTACATCGTTAGAAAACCCATTCCAGGCTTTTTAGCTACTTTACAACTGGAACCCACTGCAAGGGATTCAAGAGAGTCTTCGAGGAGGACCCTCAGACCTACCCCCAAATGAGCAGAGCTCGAAATTTTACTCTCCCAGATCCGAGATTTAGACCTTACACAAAAGTCCTTTATCATCCCAGTCGCCTGTAACTTTTTGAACAGCCCTGATGGTCCTTCAACACCACAATCCATTGGCTGGCATATCAGCCAACATATTTTCCACAAATCAGATCCCCTCATTTCTCCAATTTCGAATTCATCTCGGCCAAGTGGATCATCCTGAGCAAAGCTTTGCTCTTTGACCACTCCTGTCCCTGAAAGTTATTACAAAGTTACCATCACCCTGGAACCTTCTTTCCTTAGCTGACTGTGAACAACATCACAGTTTCCTAGAATGATTGAGGAAGCCTTCTTTGGGATAGAGGATCATGCAAACTTGTCCTCTGTCTCTGAGACCCTGCCCAACCGTTCCCAAGAACATAGCCCAGACTCTCGTCATTCTCCATTGCTGCCATTTTCTGGAAAAATTTCTTCATCAACACTGAACTGAACCCACAGAGGAAGTGCATCATATAGTTCTCCCCTGCTCTCACCCTTGACACCTTTGCCTTCCCCTGAACTTCCAGTTCATTTGCCCACATCTTACCCGACTTTGCCAAACTCATCATTGTCTTCATCTGAAGATTCTCTAGCAATCGTCTGCAACATCTTGTCTACCACTCTGAGCTCTGAGCCTTCACCCACTCCGTCTGGCTCTTCCACACCATCATTGACCACCACCACCACCACCACATCATCTTCATCCATACCTTCCGCTTCTACACCCATTTTACTGACTAACAACCTGAGATCAATGGCTAACCCTACCCAGATGCCACTCTGGGGCACCCAAAATGCCCCTAAGTTTGAAGGAACTCCCACTCAACTGCCCTGCTTCCTTGAAGATGTAGACTTACTCAGAAATGCCACTGGTATCAATGTGGCTGACAAAATCAAGTATGTGATTTGTTATGTGGATCTTGAAGAGGCTGAGCTTTGGAAAATGCTCGATGAAGCCAAGCAACCCAACTGGGACATATTCATGGCTGCCATGAAGGAGATGTACCCAGGTGTGAAGGTGATACCTGGTACTGCCATGCTGACCTCCAATATCTTGTGCAGGAGTTCTGTGCTAAGCAAATGCACAACCAAGAGGACCTGGGTGAGTACCAAAGAAAGTTTAGCAAGATCGCCTCCCACCTGGTATCCAAGCACAAGCTCTCCAATTCTGACCGTGATGCTTACTTTCTTTATGGGTTTCCTCCTGAAGTGGAGGAGAAGGTTCGCAACCAGTGTAGGGAAGTGGAGTTCCCTACAGTGATATCTGGTGTTTTCTTACAGTCTGATAGCCCCTATCCAGCGCTCCTACCAAACCTGAGACCGTCTGCTGCTGTTTGTCCCAATCTGAGTCAAGTCAGTTGAAGTCCGAAGGTTAGTTTTGAGTCCAATGTCTGGATCCAAGTTCCTGCACCTCAGAAACCATTCCCACGCTCCGGAACTGGTCAGGTTTTCATTCTTTTCATCTTTCCTTTACTATACTTCATTCGGGTATGCCTGGATTAGACTTTTGTATCTAGGACTTAGTTCCTAGACAGTGTGCAAGTATCCACCACCTATTCCTAAGCCTCTAAGTCTGGTTTCCTAAGCCTTTCCCTATCTTTCCCTACAAGTTCCCCTCAAGTCCTGCCCATAAAGTTGGTTTCCTAGCCCTACTGAACGGGGGGAAGCCAGACTCTTGTTTTCCAGTGTCCTGTCGACATTTAGTGAGCCTTTCCTATAGTTCTCTTTCCTTTCTTTGCATTCCCCTTGGGTCGAGATATACCCTCGCACCCCTATTTCTTGCATAGGACTACACTCCAGAGTCCTTTTGCTGTTTTACACCAGCTTGCAATACTAAACCCAACCTACACCCAGAAGACCCATACCTGATGGACAACATTCTTACCACCGCCAAGTTTCTCCTCACTGGCTCTGCCTTCCGTTTGACCACATCAGGTTTGTTTAGTACACTTCCTGTTTCTGTGTCTAACATTCCTGGTCTGTTGGTGGCCCTGCAAACCTGTGCATATATGCCCACACTGGGTTGCACAGAGGTGAAAACCAAGTTTACTGCGACTGCTAACACCAGCAGAATGCAGGACCTGTTGTGCGGCTTTTGTAATGGGTTGGGACATTTTACCTGTAACTGCCAGGAAGCCCTAGAGTTCCTCCACACCAGAAGACGCATCTGAGGACAAGACAGCTGCCTGTACATGCCAGACAGGTCCTGCATCCTGCATATCCCTGGGTGCATTGGCATCAAGAGCTGCATGAAACACATCAAAACCAAGCGTTCTGCTGCCCCGGCTTCTGCAATCAACATTGCTCAAAGCATGTAACCTGGGTCCAGTAGGGACATCCCACCCCATATGGCTACTAACCTCTTTTCAGTCGCATACCCCGAAGAACCCGTTGATGCCATCCTTGACATCGAACTGTCCACATTCCTCTCCACCATTGATAGTCAAGAAAGGGAGGTGTGCGATTTTGCTGAAGTTGCTGACTCTGAGTTTCAGCCCTACATTGCACAAGCATGGGCCAGCTTCCAGGCCGACAAGGCCAAAGATGGGAAGGCTGAGAAACTGTCAGAATCTGTGCACTATAGGAGGGTAGAGATATCCAGTCTACAAACATAAGTAAAATAGAAGCTAAGTGTAGCTAGAAAACTAACCTCAGTGTTGCACAGTGATGGCAGAACAACTGAGGAAAGGATGACAAAGTGGACTGTCTAAAATACTGACAGAAATCAGAGCGCATGAACTCTGATGTAACTCCAACATAATGTCCAGAATAGGAAAGAAGAGGTCCGAAAGAGAAAAGAGATGTTACTGGATATCAAGTCAGCTCCAAATAACTCCGGAGTTAGAAGTTGTACTTGGTAGACGAAAGCTTTGAAGTTGCGTGGAACAAGTCTGGAGTAAGTCGGAGGACCTCGGAGGAGTTATATATTTTGACAGAAACAGGTCTGTTTTGATGGCATCGCTGTTCCTCCAAGGAGCGCAATGAAGAAACCCAATCCTAGAGCTGCCAGCATCTCAGAAGAGATCAAGACCCCCGAAATTCAGCAAACCTGCAAGTCATCCTCACCCGCTCCAACCACAAGCACGTCATCTGCCCCTGTATCGTCCAAGCCCAATCTGGGAACCATCCCTACACCCAGTGTGCCCCCTCTTCATAACACAAACACTAACCAGCCCTCTTCCTTTTCATTTTCTTCATTCCCATCTCAATATATGTACTCATTCCCACTTGAAGACGAAACGGCCCTGAAGCAGGTTCTGGATCGGGTTCTCCAGACTATGGTTGTGGTCCCCATGAAAGACCTGTTTGCCATCACACTGGATTTCTGCTGGCAATTCAAAGATGCCAACACCAGCAAGCGGATCCCAAATGCCACCTCAAATGTCGTCCACATCAATGAGCTAGCTGGGTGGAACCTGGGGTGAGTTGACCAAGAGTACGGTGACCATGTTATCTGGGATGAAGACGGTTTCATTGTCACTCACCACAATATCCCTCTCTGCACCCTGGAAGCCAAGGTCATAGGTACTGAGAAAACGTTGACCTGCATTCTAGATTCTGGTTCTGAAGTAGTTGCAATGCCCAAGTGTGTCTGGGAAGAACTCAGGCTCCCTATCTGATCCAACCATATAATGACTATGACATCTGCCAACATGCACATCAACTCCATCCTTGGAGTTCTCAAAAACCTCCAACTCAGCTTCAGCCCCAGTGAAGTAGCCTTACAGGTTCAAGTCATGGCTAGGGCCAACTTTGATCTTTTGCTCGGCCGCCTGTTTCATTGTCTCATAAGTGCGACTACTGATGACTTCCCAGATGGAGGGCAGAACATTACCCTCCAGGACCCGAATAGCGGGAAAGAGTACCAACTCCCAACCTGACCATGGTCTGAAGGATGTCCCCAGTGCTGGAAAGGCATTGCCTGCTCCAACCACCAAAGTGTTGTTGAATGGGGTTTTCAGTAGGCCTTGATGAATTGGGTTCTACCCAAGAAGAGACATCCAAGGATCTGCCCACATCTCCACCTTGTTTCATATCGTCTTTCACACTTTCTTCTTCTGTTCCGTCTCTCCAACCACAATTACTGCTTCTGATTATTTACCCCAGATACACTAGCCCTGATGGGGCACCAATAAATATTCTGGACCATTCCTCCACTGCTTCTTCATTTCACCATTATGCTTTGTCTACCCATTCCACCCTCTCACTGGACTTATCAACTGTCTTGTGGTCTCTTTATTTGTACAATATCACCAGCCATAGTTTTGCTTACAAGCCGGTCATGAAGAAGGTCTGGTTGGTTCCTGCTCCTATAACAGAGGAGTTTCAGGTTCTCCGACATCTACCGCCAGACCTGCTTCTTGGACTTTCCACTTTACCATTTCATCCCTCTGATGTTATTCCTGGACAGAGATTTATCCAAGAATGTGCTGACAAGCTAGAACTTGATCCTGCCAAGTGGCTCCTCCCCGACGAACTTAAACTTGTCTGGTGGTTGGTGCTCATCCATGAGAAGGCTTTCGCTTGGATTCTGACCCAGTGTGGCTGCCTTGATGAACAGTATTTCCCACTGGTCAAGATCCCGACCATCCCTCATACACCTTGGATTCTGCACAACATTCTAATTTCACCCGCTATGCAACAAGAGGCCATACAGATCATCAAGGACCAGATTGCATCTGGTGTCTATGAACCATCTATGGCCGCTTACTGGTCCTGTTAATTCTGCATCCTCAAGCAGGACAAGAAGAGCCTCTGGCTCATTCACGACCTCCAACTGCTCAATGCTGTCACAATCCAGGACACATTAGTTCCTCCCTTTGTCGAGCATCTGGTGGAATTGTTCACCAGGCATGCCATCTATGCCATGATGGATTTGTTTGCCGGGTATGACCAGAGACCATTGCATGTCGAGTCCTGGGACATGACCACTTTCCTCACTCCTCTCGGACCACACCGACTAACCACCCTTCTGATGGGTTATACTAATTCAGCACAGGTCTATCAAGCCAACATGGCCTTATTCTCCAAGATGAAATCCTGCACTTCACTATGCCATTCATCAATGACCTCCCCATCAAGTCTTTGAAGACCTGGTACTGGAACCCGGATGGCTCATATGAGACGATCCCAGAAAACCTGGGAATTCAGCATTTTATATGGGAGCATCTCCTTATTGTCAATCAGATACTGACCCATCTAGAAGTCATTGGTGCAACCGTATCGGCCAAGAAGTTCATTCTCGCAGCCTCTGATGCAACTATTGTTGGGCACAAGTGTACATTTGAAGGTCAGATCCTGCACAAGGCCAAGGTCCAGAAAATCCAGGACTGGCCCAAATGCATGATGGTCTCGGAGGTAAGAGGGTTCCTTGGTATGTGTGGAGTGCTTCATATTTGCATTTGCAACTATGCAGCCATTTTCTGGCCCTTGGTGGAGTTGACCTGGAAAGGTGTCCCATTCATGTGGGGTGAGCCTCAGCAGGAGGTGTTTCTTCGTTTGAAGGATGAGATATTGAAGTCCCCCATGCTCCATCCCTTGGATTATGAATCCAGGCAGGAGGTCATTCTTGCAGTTGACATGTCCTGAGTAGCAGTTGGGTTCATCCTGTTTCAAGTCGGAGAGGACGGCAGGCAGTATCTGAACTGCTTTGGATCGCTGGTGCTGAACAAGACCGAGAGTTGGTATTCACAGGCAAAGCTGGAGCTCTACAGGCTGTTCCATGCCCTTTGCACCATTCGTGTTTTCATCTTTGGAGTTGCTAATTTCACAGTCGAAATGGATGCGAAATATGTCAAAGGAATGATCAACAACCCAGATCTGCAACCAAATGCTGTCATCAACCATTGGATCGCCAGCATCCTTCTTTTTACATTCAACCTCGTTCATGTACCTGCAGACAAGCACACCAGGGCTGATGGTCTTTTCCATCGGCCACCCTCAGAATCTGACCCACCTGATGACGATGATTATGAAGATTGGCTGGACGATATGTATTCCTTTGCCATAACCTTGCTAAATGAACACCCTTTCCCACAGTTCATTTACCTGTCTTTCTACCATTACCATGGGGTTCCCCTAGAGCCGCTGTCCTTGCCCGTCTACTGTTGCCGCCAGGTGGACTACAACGGACCATACATGGCAGATCCAGATATCCATCTTGTTTTTCTTTCTTATTGTGCATTCACTGATACCATTGCACAGCCGGGTCTCCAACCTGATGAAGATGCTGAACCTCCATTTCTCTGATCCACAAAGGCCAAGGCAAAGGACACCTGACTTGATCTAATCTGAAATTTCCTTAGCATCAAGACCCATCCACCTGACCTGTCCAACAAGGAGTTCCTGTCATTCATTCAATCTGCCTCCTGGTTTTTCCTCATCAACAGCATTCTCTGACATCAGGAACTGCACAGCCACCACCAAGTAGTGGTCTCAGAGGATTGGCATTATGGACTCATCAAGGGGGCCCATGATAACCTTGGGCACAAGGGTGTCTATACCGTCCGGACCTGCCTCCTCCTCTGCTTCTGGTGGCCGATGCTCGCTGAAGACATCAAGTGGTACATCCATACCTGTCATTAATGCCAGACCTGCCAGACTGCCCGCTTCCACATTCCACCCATCATACCCCTTGCAACCAGTTTATTTCACAAAGTTCATGTTGACATGATACTAATGCCCAGAGCCGGCGGATGCTGCTACATTGTCCAAGCCTGATGCTCAATGAATTCATACCTGGAGTGGTGCATGCTCTGATCTGAGAACGCCTCCACCCTTGTGTCCTTTATTTTCGAGGACATTCTGTGCTGGTGGAGCCCTGTTTCCAAGATTGTGACTGACAATGGCCCCACTTTCATTCAGGCCTGCAACATCCTTGCTGAGCAATACTGGATCTGACACATTTGGATCTCTTCTTACAACTCCCAGGCAAATGGGATTGTTGAGAGGCATCACTACGATGTTCAGAAGGCCATTATGAAAAGCTCCCAGGGGGAGGAGTCACACTGGTATTGATCTGTGCACACCATGTTCTGGGCAGAGTGGGTAACTGTACAGAAATCAACCAGTTTGTCTCCTTATTTCATGGCACACGGCGTGGAGCCACTTTTCCTGTTTGACCTTACTGAAGTGACCTTTCTTCTTCCTTCTCCCAATCCCGATTCTTCCCCTACTGAATTACTGATAGCATGGCAAGCCTGCCAGTTTCAGAAGTGTCAAGCTGATCTTGATGCAATCTGCAAGCGGGTTGCAGAAGCATGGTTTGTATCTGTCAAGCACTTTGAAGCTGCAATGAAGACCTGGATCAGGGACTTCGACTTCCAACCTGGAAGCCTGGTCCTAGTCCAGAACTCGAGGGTGGAGAAGGAACTGAACTGGAAAATGAAGCCAAGGTAGATAGAGCCAATGGTAGTCCTTCACAGGACAACTGGAGGTTTGTATCTGCTGGCCAAGTTGGATGGAGCAGTGTCCGCCCTTCAGTATGCCACGTTCTGCCTCATCCTATACTTCACAAGGTCCTGAACTACCATTCCAGTGTCTGGGTTGACTGGGTTGGATGAAGAAGAACTCGACAAGATGGTGAGGAAAGAGAACTGGGAAGTTGAGGACCTGCAAGACCCACCAGATGACGAAGACCTGCCTGACGAAGAAGATCATCCATCCCCACAAGAACCATAACTGACAACAACAGCGAACATTCTGTCTCACTATACCCACAATACTGTCCATACTAGATTTCTCCTTATCTGTTCCACCCCAGGTTTTGTCCGGTGATTTCATTTCCATACTGTTTCATCACAGGTTTTGACTGGTGTATTCATCTGTCTCTCGCATCTCACAGAAAACAAAGAAAAACCATTAAAAAAAAAAAAAGTCAAAAGACCATCATTTACTATAGACCCGATGTAGGAAAGTGTAGTTTCCTACAGTGACATCCAGTCATTCCTAGTCATCCTGTAACCCCTATCCTGCACTCCAGTCGATCTGAGACTGCTCCGTGCTGCTGTCTAGCCTGATCCGAGTCGATCCGGTAGTTGTCTGAAGGTCAGTTTTTGATCCGTCTACCATTTGTCTACCATTTCCTTTCATTTCAATGTACTGGACCCGGACCCATGTGTACAGGATACTCATCCAGTTCACCGGATACCGGATTCCCACGCACCGGATCACTTTCCCGCACACCAGATCCATTCCTTAAGAGTTGAGTAGTCTTCTTTTGTGTTTTTCCTTACTATATATCATTCGGGTATGCCCAAATTAGGATGTAGTTCCCCTACCATCACTATGCAATCCATCTACTGCCTATTCTAAGCCAGAAGTCCAGTCTTCCCCTCCAGTTTCCCCCATTCTTGTCCTAGTCCTGCAACACCAAGTTGGTTTCCTAGCCCTACTGAATGGGGGGATTCCAGACTCAGTTTTCCACTGTCCTGTGGACAATCAGTGAGCCATCCTTTTAGTCCTCTTTCCTTCTCTTTGCAATCCCCTGGGTCGAGACCTATACTCGCACCCTACATTTCTTGCTTAGGACTACATTCTGAGTCCTGTAGCTACTTTACACTGTTTTCTTTATCTTATCTGGTTCAATCCAAGAATGCTCACATATGATAGATTTACAGACTGCTCATACTACCAATCATAGATCCATGTTCCTGTCTCACCATTGATTTTACCTTTCCCACACACTGAACACTGCGCCCCTTTTTTTTTTTTTTTACTAGACCAGATGAGAAAGAAAGAGAAAGAAAGAAAAGAAAGAAAAAGAAAGAACGAGAAGTAGAAAGAAGAGAAAAGAGTTGTTGTAGAATAGAAGAAAAAGCTGAAGAAAGCCAGCATTGTCCTGATCTTACTGTTTCCCTGTCTGAGTGGGTGCGAAGCAAAGTCCCCTGTGGATTGCACTGTTGCTGACCTGCATTTTTTCTTTCATCTCTTAGTTATATCTATCACTTATACCTCATTTCCTTTTATTAGACACCGACTTGCCAATTGGATTCCATCAGATTCACTCAGGTCGGACATGGACACAGACATGGACACAAACACACACTTGCTGGATTGCTCGGACACAGGATGACAGGTATGCTATGACAAAGAAAGGAAATAGGGCCCCTACTGCTTGAGCCAAGACCCGACCACCTCCTGCATGGCCATGATCTGGTCATGGATTTTGGATGCCTCAATCTCGGCATGGACATGTCATGCCTTCTCAGCTGCCATCTTCAATTCCAGACCTGTGATTCAGGACTCAAGTTCTGCAAAACACAACATCAGTTGTTTGAACCCCTTGATCAGGACTGCAATTGTCTTTGAGCCGAAGTCCTCAGCCTTTCCTTTTTCCTTCATATCAGTATTGACCTTAACCAGCATGGGTTCATTATCTGTCACTTCGATGACATCAGTCGGAAGCGGTTGGACTTTGTGGGCTAGATGCCACTCAATTAGGCATTCATGCGAAGAGCATCAGTAGCACCACTTACTTAGAACTGGCTGCAGCCCGACCTTCACCATCTTCTTCTCACTAACCCTCGATTTCCTGCCTCTTGCATACTTGCAGTGCCCCTTGGCATCAATGCATGTTAAGCATGCAATACCCTACCATCTCACAGTGCAGGGCACACTGCAGTTCTTGCACAAGTGGCATGGAGTCAGGTACTGATACCTGTCCTCCATTTCCTCTTCATCTTCTGTTTCTTTTTGCAATCGCTTCCTGAGAATTAATGAATGCACAGGGTTTGAGCCATCCAAAGCTTACCTTACGAGGGGGGCAACTACTTCCATGTTCTGCCCTGCTCCCCACTTGGACATATTCATGGCTGAGGTGGGTGATTCTGATGGCCCTCAAGTTGATGCATTGTGCATCAGGGAGGAAGCCCAAGTGGATTGTGGTGCTTTGTTGATTTCCATACTGAGTGGTGCTGAAGTAGAGGCCTGCATGGTCTCACAAGCCCAAGCCTTCCACATGTTGGACGCCTGATGCACTTCTGACATTGCTGCAAGAAGGGCAGGCGGAAGCCATTCCGCCATCACACCAGTATCCCAGACCAGCTGCATAGCCTCCCCTAGTTCAACCTATGAAATTGAGGACCACAGACATGAAAGAAAGGAGGAGGAACACATACCAATGCTGCATCCAGTTCCTGATACCACATATTCTGTTCTTCATGAAGGCTGTCATTGTTGTTGGGTTGACTTTTCATCGTAGCTTAGAGTTATGACCATGCATCAGCGGCATGTTTTTCGGCAGTGGTCCACCTCAAAACACATTCCCTTTGCCTCCACATTTCCCTACCTTAGCTTCAAATGGGATCTCAAACAAAAAACCATGGCCATTCCCTTCAAAAAATGCTCAAAATACCTGGCCTGCTTGGCCACCTGGACCCACAGTGCCTCCATCTCCCTAAAAAAATGTCAAAATGTACTTGGCTGTCTACAACACTGTACTCTGGTCCTCTCACAGGGCCACTCCCACCTTTCCTCCTTCTACTGCCCATTGGCCTCCTTTCACCACTCCAACAACCCATTCATCAATCATCAAATTCCCTCTGCCTGCCTAGCCAACATCCTCTGGTGGCATTCCTCTCTGGAATTGGAATGGTGTGGTGTCAACATCTCTGTCCCACCAGACCCCCTTTCTGACTCCATATTTGTCAATGCCTCTTCCTCCTTAGGCCTTGGCCTTGTCTTAAACAGCTGCTGGCTTGCCTGGAAACTACTTGAGGGCTGAAACCAAGACAGTGTGGGAGACCATACAGTCCTATGATGCAATCTCTCATTTTCCCCAGTTTTCAAGTCCTTCCCAAAGCCAATAAAGTCATGTCCAACGCATTCCCTCAAACCCCAAGTGCCATTCATCCTGTCCCCAGTGTCTGTCAATCTGGTATTTGTAGCATCCAAGTCAGGTGAGTCTCAGACTTTCTTTCTTTTCATATATAGAGTTTTGGAGAGCAGGCGGGAGTCCACCAGGCCTGGTCCCCTCATATTGTCAGTCATGTAACAAGTCTCATTCCTTCATCATCATACTTTCCCAATCATGTACCTAGTTTTACCTACGTTCCCTGATATGTACAAAGTCTCAGGTATTCCCGGACTATAAACGTTGTATCTCAGACTTTGGTCCACATTGAATCTATTACCTTCAGTCATCATCTAAAGTCTCAAGGACTCATTTCCTAGTCTCAAGAACTCATTTTCTACCATTCCTGCTGCCGTTCAAGTTGATTCCTGCAAATATCAACCGTTCTCATAGTTGGACTTTAGCCCTACTGTCACGGGGAAGTCCAGACTCTTACTTTCCAGCTCTACAGTTGAGTGGACTTCATTTCTTTTCCTCTCAGACATTGTCCCAGGCCCTTGAATCCCTTTTGGGTCGAGTTTCCTGCTTGCACCTGACACTAACCGCTCAGGAAACCCACTCTGGGCTTCCTAGCATCTTTACAATGGCCACAACATTGGCTGGGCAGAAATGGCAGCCTTGGACCTGGGCCTCTGCACAGCCATCCATGCAGGCTTCAAGGACTGCCACCTCATATTCCACTCAGACAACCAAGGTGTGGTTGGTGCACTCAAAGCTGGTGGTTCACACAACTCAGCCCAAAACTTCCTCCTTCATCAAATTGTTTCAACTTTCCGCAATCACAACATTTGGCTCTCAGTACAGTGGGTAAAATCGGAGGACAACACTAAAGAGATGCAAAGATCCCTTTGTCTTGTCCTCCGAGGTAGTGGATGGTCCTACCAGTCAAGGGACTGATAGGGAGAGGAAAGGTTATGGACCTTGGTGGAAGAACTCACCAAGGATAAATGGAGTATTGCACGGTAGAGGATCTTAGGATAAGACAGAGAAGGAGAGGACTTGACTTGACTGTCTGAGTTACTAGAGGGGAACTAGAAGAGCTGAAGAGTGACCATGAGAGAGCTCTCCCTAAATACTTTACAGGACTGTTTGTACCTATATAGATCTCTATCATATATGGATAGGTATGAGTCATGAAATATGACTAGATGACTGAAATATTTGGTAGGATAAAGATACTAGCCAATGGCATAAGTATCTCATTTCTATATAGAAGTGATGAAACAATATAAGAGTGAAAACGACCGATGATTATGTTATCATAATCTAGAACCTTGGTTATGTAATAAAAGAGCAGAAAGTGAATACCAAGTTTCAACACTCCTCTTCACTAGAAATATTGGTCATTATTAGAATAAAGAAAGGGTCAAACACTTTCGTCCACACTCAAAAGCAATCTTTCCAAAATTCTTGGTAAAGATATCTGCAAACTGTGAATTGAAAGGAACATAGAATAGTTCTACTTCACCAAACTCAACAGCCTCCCGAATGTAATGTTCAGAGATCTGGACATGTTTAGTACGTCCTTCTTGAGCAGGATTTGAAGCAAGGAATATTGCGCCTTGGTTGTTGACACATAAGGGAATGGTTGAAAGAGGATAAGACACCTCTCCAAACAGATTATGAATCCATTGAAGTTGTTTTGTACATTCTGTTATTCCACAATATTCCACTTCAGTGGATGAAAGTCAAACTCTTCGTTGTCACCTGGAAAGCCATGAGACTATTCCATTTGCAAGGAATATGGAATAACCAGTGGTAGACTGTGAGGTCTCAATGTCTCCAGCCCAATCAGTGTCAGAATAAGCCACAAAACCATTGTTTGGTCCATTCGCAGTATAAGTCAGGCACAAGTCCTGAGTATGGGATAGATAGCGCACTATGTAGAACGCCTTCTGCAAGTGTTCCTCAGATGGGTTTGCAGAGAACTGCAACATCTTGATCACTGAATTAGCCAGGTCTGGTCGCATTTCAAGCATAATATAGAGCAATGATTCAATGACCGATTGATAGCGACTTCGAAGATCTGAGTTTGATTGACCTTTGTTTGGTTTGGGATTATATCCAGAGGGTAGAGGAGTCGAAACTGCTTTGCAGTTTGTTTGGCCAAAGCACTCAACCACTTTGGAAGCATAGGAGCATTGGTCAAGTCTCAAAGTTTGTTTAGAATGATCTCTGGTGATCCTTATCCTGAGATATTCTTTGGCAGGGCCAAGATCTCTGGATTTCCATCATTCCATAAACCATTTCTTGTGTTGAAGAGTGATGGTTCTATTACTACCCATAAAAAGAGCATCATCAACATAGAAAACTAGAACAATCAAATGTTCACTGATGAGTTTGACATAAACTCTGGGATCAGAAATACAGTGTTTGAAGCCAAATTCCAGAAGGCTTTTGTGCAACTCCTTATTCCATTGGAGTGCAGCCTGTTTGAGGCCATAGATGGCCCTTCAAAGATGACAAACTTTCTTCTCCTGGCCCAATTGAACGAAACCTTCAGGTTGAACCATATAAAATTCTTCGTCTAATTTGCCAAACAGGAATGCTGTTTTGACATCAAGGGATTCAATTTCCCAATCTTCCAAAGCTGCGAGAGCTAGGAGTAGACAAACTGTCTCAAACCTGGTGACAGGTGAGAAGGTTTCTTCATAGTCGATACCAAAGACTTGAGTAAAGCCTTTAGCGACAAAGTGAGCCTTTTTATGACCATCACTTTTAACTGCATAAACCCATCTCCCTTTGATGGGTTGACAACCTTTTGGTAGATCAACCAGATCCCAAACTTTGCATTGCATGAGGGATTGGTATTCCTCATTCATAGCAGCTTTTCATTGACGTTGTTCGTCTTTAGGAAGCTTGAGTATATCTTTATACTGTCTGGGATTATTCTCGCTTATAGCGGCAGATAGGTGGATTCTCATCCATTGGTTACCATACATGGTTCCCATGTCTTCATCTTCATTTGTTGGTTTCAGTTGTATAACCAATTCTCTTTGAGAAGTCTCCTCTTTGAGGGGTACAGTACCAGAATGAATGTCTCTCTTGATTTCTACAGGACGTTGATTCTCATAAATGTTATCAGGGAGAATTCTTGGCTGAGTAATTCGAGTGGAACATCTCTCCGGAATTGGAGGTCTAAAAGTGGCTCTAGCTCTCACAGGTGGGTGAGCATGAAATTCAGGAGGTGGTTCTGGTCAAGGAGGAAGTTTGGACTGTCTATGACTGTCCTTAATGGTTTCTCTCTGTCCAGTACATGGTAAATCTCGCTTAGGTGGCAGTGTATGGGGATTTGAATCAGAGGATGATGAGGATGGTGGAGGTGATGATGAGGTGCTTGAATGAGAGGAGGGTGATCTAGATCTTTGACGAATAGATGGTCGAAGATCAGGTATGTTGATTATGACATGACGAGAAGGAGGGTCTGGATTCCTTTCATCTTGGTCGTTATCATGAAGGTCAGGTGCAGTGTCTTCAGATATCGAGGGTGGTTTGTCTTCTATCTCTCTGGGAGCAGAAAGGAAACTTGATTCATCAAAAGTGGCGTGAGTTGAGATGAAGGTTCGATGGCATTGATTAGATCAGAATCTCCAACCCTTTGTGTTGGTCTCATATCCAATGAAAGTCATTTCCTTAGCTTTTGCTGAGAGTTTGTCCTGGCATTGTTCAGGGGGAATGAACACATAGGCCTTGCAACCAAAGATGTGGAAATATGATACATCTGGTTTGTCTCCATTGAAGAGTTCAATGGGTGTTTTCCACTGATGTCGTCTTACTGGCTGTCTGTTGTAGATGTGAAGGGAGGTCTCTAGAGCATCTTGCCAGAAAACTCTAGGTAGACTAGCCTGATGATGCATAGCTTCTGCTTTCTCCATGATGATACAATTAAATCTCTCAGCATGTCCATTCTGTTGTGGTGTATGAGGGGAAGAGGTCTGATGGGTGATGCCTTGAGACGAGAAGAATGATTGAACATCCTTCCCTAAGTATTCCCCACCATGATCGGAACGTACAGAGGTGACACAAAAATCAGACTGATTCTCAAGCCAAGCAATCTGACGTTGAAGTGCAGATGCAGTACCAGACTTCTCATGTAGGAAGTGTATGAGGGCAAAGCCAGAGTAGTCATCAATAAGAGTGAGGACATAGCAGCAATGGGAGTGTGATTCAACAGGAAAGGGTCCCATTAAATCAGTGTGCAGTAGGGCAAGGGGGCGACCAGCTCTCTTGATTGAAAGACCAAAGGGGCGATCTGACATTTTGCCTAAAGCACAACCTTTGCAAGGTGGAGTGTCAGGAGGAATGGATATGGAAGGGCAGCCAGAAGTCTGAGTGCCTAGATGTCTCATCACATTCTTGGAACAGTGTCTGAAGCGATGGTGCCATAGATGATATGAATCATTAGTTGCCATCAAGGCAATCATTTCAGGTTTAATCGAAGTAGACTGAAACCAGTGAAGATTGTTATCTGGACATGAGGCAGAAGCCCAAATGGCCAGAAGTCCTCAATCATCCCAGATGCAGGTTTCACCATTTGAAATCTCACATCTGAATTGTTGAGAGGTCAGAGTGGGCACAGAAAGGAGGTGATGTGCTGCCTTAGGTGCATACCAAACACGTTCCAGTACCATAGGATCAAGACCAGCAGGATGGATAATTACTTTTCCAGGTCCATGCATGTGAACAGTTGATCCATTAGCCACAGAGGCTTGTTTGGTACCTTTATCAAGATGTGCGAAGTCATCTAGGTAAGGGGTGATGTGATCAGTGCAGCCACTATCAACCATCCAGTGAGAACGTTCAAAGGAGCTCAGGGGAGTTCCAACAGCATACAGGCCAAATGATTTATTTTTATAAGGAACAACACCTTCATGGCTACATTTTATATGTGTCTCTTTCAAATCAGCAAGATGTTGCATGATAGAAAGGGTAGAAAAGGTGATGGGTTCTATCTCATCCATATAAGGAGTCTTCTTTTCTGGGATAGGAAGGTCTCTGGTGCTAGCACCAGGCAGAAAGAAGTTGGATGGTAATCCACCGAGAACAAATCTCTTGGTCTTCTTCTTCATCATCTTTTTTACCCTGGGGGGTTTCGTTGACTTCTCTCTAGAGTGAGAAAGAGAATCAACGGTTTCGAAATAAATTCAAAAGTCCAGCCATACCATCATCCATGTATGTATCAACAGGATGATCCCATCTAGCTTTAGCTGTCTCAGATGAGAAGGATCATTCTTCTTCAACCTCCATATGATCCGTAAAGTGATCACATGGGTCATAAGCAGTAACCATGGTGTCGAAATCAGCTTCAGTGAACTGATTTGGATTAAAGCTTACGATTGCATTTGCCATGACTTCATTCACTTTAGCAGGCTGCTTCCCTTTCCCTTTGTATGACTGGCAATGTTTATACCAGTCTCTCTTTCCTTGTTTCGAGGGTCTCTTCCATTTCAAAGGGTTCAAATTGGAAGGTTGTGATGAGTGGTCAGGACAATTGTCCTTCTTTTGGTTCTTCCAATGATTTTCTCATGGAGAACCACTGCGAATCACATTTGTTCTGTGAACAGAGGAAGAGGGGTCTCCACTTAAGTGGAAGGATAGGGAGCATCCTTTCGAAGATCTGATATTGATTTCTCGAAGTATAGCCTGTTGGACATTTTGTAGGGTAAAGTCCTTTGGATCCGTAACATGGATCAACGTGGAGCGAGGGGAATCAAAGTCATCAGGAAGTTGGGCAAGCATAATCATGGCACAGAGTGATTCAGGCGAAACCAGACCAGCGTTTTGCATGTTCTGATAATGTAAGATCATTTGATTAATGTTTTCTGTGGCATGAGAAGGTCTAATGCGGAGGTGAAAGACATTATGCAGAAAATAAAACTGCCCAGCAATTCCTCGAGAGACAAAGTGATCTCTGAAAGTTGACTATAATTGATAGGTCATGGAGCGGAAGTGGGTGACAAGGGTAGCACCAGTTCCAGAGGTGAAGGATTGATGATTTGAAGGAATGACTGTGTCGATGATTGTATCATTGATTGTAAAAGCCAAGTATCCAAGGACTTTTTGATCTGATTGCTTCCAGGAGTCAACATCTCTGGTAGCAATGTTGCTAGTAGTAGCAAGAGTTCCATCAAAGAAACCTCTGCATCTGATAGTGTTGAAAATAGATCGGATTCGGGCAGACCAGATAGAGTAGTTACTCTGTCCTTCTAGGATGGGAATGTGAGTAATGATCACACTTTCAATCTTGATGTCAGCGACAGCAGGAATAGTGGTGGCCATGTCTGTGGGACAAACATTTCTTCAGCATCATTTCCAATGGAAATATAAATCACCATTCATCTCAAAATCATCCTTTATCAATCAATCCCTTATATACATCCAAGATATTGTTCATGCTCATAGGGGAATATGCCTATATTTGTACCTTTGATTCTGCGCACTTCTCTTATGCTTTTTCTGACTCAAGAATTTTCTATGAAAGGAAGAAACCTTTGTGCCCTCATATCAACCAGCCATAATCTCATAAATGAGATCATCGTCTTCAGGAAGACAATGTTTCTTTAACAGTTTCTGAAGCCTTTTAAGGGGCTTAGATTCTGGTAAGTCACACCAAATGTCATGGTGTTCTTGGTCAAATTCTGCATTCCACCGTTGAATGGTATATCCAGGAGGGTTCTGGATATGGTGAGGGTGGTACCAATTCCACACATCAAAGTATGTGTTGGCAACCAGTAGGGATTCTTGGAGTCTAGCATGAGGGTCTCCAGAATGATAAGGATCGTTTGTGTTAATTGGTCTATCGATTGGAGGGAAGAAGTCTCATCTTAGAACCTCAAAACCCTGAAAATGTACATATGCAGATGGAGTGGTGTTGTAAGTCTTGGAAGGGAAAGCCCAACTGGCACCACTGTAGGCGGAGAAAAAAGTCTTGTCTTTGTACATGAAGGAGCAGGGGAGGATACTCTGATCTGCCATTGTAGTCTCTGCAGTTGTGATCTTAAAAGGATCGATGATGCAGGGGCAGTTAGAGTGGACTTTATAAGGTAGGATGTCAGCTGTTTCCAGGAAGGAGATGTCAGTTTCCTGGAGAAGATCTAGCTGATGGTGGATTTTCTTCGATGGAAGGGGTATTGGTTCTTGGAACACTGCTTTCCTGGTGGATCCATCCTCCAATGATATCATCACTGTAGATGATTCCAATTTCATCCACAATGCATCTTTGAAGGTACTGTAGTTCATCTGGAGTGAAGTGAGCTTCAAGGACAGGAGTGGGAGTGTGAAAAGGTATTTCTTCTAAAGGATCTGTGGAAACGTCTCTTGGAATGTAATCTGGAAGACAATGAGGAGAATACAAAGGAGGTTGAGGAAGAGGTGAAGAAGTGCTCTCAGGATCTGGAGTAATGAATCCTGGTGGTCGAAGTCTATGGGGAGATTCAACAAAACGAGTGTCTTCTTCAAGAGGAGGTTCAGTAGAGTGGATAGATCCTTGGGATCCAGAGATAGAACCAGGAAGAGGTAATTCCCAGACGTTCTGTTCTCCTGTTTGATGTGGGTGTCTTTCAACTGTATTTCCCAGTCGAAGGACTCTAAAGTGATGTGAACCAGGTCTTCCTATACAGTATTGTCCTTGTTCCAGATGTCGTTCACAGAAGGCACAAGGAAGATGATCTCTAGTCAACATATGATGTTCTTGATCATAAATAACTCGACATAGGTAATTAGGTTCCTCAGGACAAGGAGGAGCAGGGGTGTATTTCAATACAGAGGTAGAAGCGTCTCTCCTATGCAAGAAGGGTATTGGAGTTACAAGAGCAGGATGAGATGGATGAGAGGAATGGGATGATGAGAATGAGGATGGTCTCTCCGAAGGTGGTGGAGGATTCGGAGGAGGGTTACGAACCTCTTGAGGTACAGGTCTAGTGGTGACTGTAACCGTCAAGGATGTAAGGATACCATTAGTTCGTTGATTCATGATTAAAGAGAATGAACTATCCAAGATGTGAATGATGATATTGCCAAAAGGAAGTATAATGAAGAATGAGCCTCCAAAGCTATAAGCAATGGGATGGTGTAGCACCAAGTGCATGGCATTGCCCAGGATTAAAAATAATCTGGAGAAACCTGCAGCAATATGTCCATCCATAGCACCAAAGGTATGTGACGGGAATGTGCACAAAGTACATTGAGGTACCTTTAGGTGGGGCTCATAACCTAAAGAGATGCAAAGATCCCTTTGTCTCATCCTCCAAGGTAGCAGACGGTCCTACTAGTACCAGTCAAGGGACTGATAGGGAGAGGAAAGGTTATGGACCTTGGTGGAAGAACTCACCAAGGATAAATGGAGTATTGCAAGGTAGAGGGTCTTAGAATAAGACAGAGAAGGAGAGGACTCAACTTGACTGTCTGAGTTACTAGAGGGGAACTAGAAGAGCTGAAGAGTGACCATGAGGGAGCTCTCCCTAAATACTTTACAGGACTGCTTGTACCTGTATAGATCTCTATCATCATATATGGATAGGTATGAGTCATGAAATATGACTAGATGACCAAAATATTTGGTAGGATAAAGATACTAGCCAATGGCATAAGTATCTCATTTCTATATAGAAGTGATGAAACAATATAAGAGTGGAAACGACCAATGATTATGTTATCATGATCTAGAACCTTGGTTATGTAATAAAAGAGCAGAAAGTGAATACCAAGTTTCAACACAGACCCCATCTTGCATGGTCTCCTCCCCTTCAAAGGCCACTTTGCTCACCCCCCTCCTTTACCCCCATACCTCCAAAACTTTGTTAGTCTTGTGTAGTTCTTTGCCTCCCATCCATACCTGCCTGTATTCCTCCTAGCACGTGCTCTGAATTCCATCTCTCTCTACCCCACCCGTGACCCCTCCTGACCCCCCCCTGACCCTCACCATGGACTCCAACATCTCCAACCTGGCCTGAGAGTTCGTCTCGGTACTCGCCCACCTATCTAACCCTCCCGACCGTGCCGCTCTCTCTTTTGCTACCCGCCATCGGGTACACGTCGCCTTCGACCATGCATGGGCAGACTCTACACTCACTAAATACCGGGGTGCAATAAACCAGTTCCATTCATTCTGCGACTCGGAACACATTCCTGCCCACCTCCGCCTTCCCGCCAGCGAAGACTTACTATGTGGCTTCGCAGGCTCCACCGCCCGCTCCCAAATCGCAGCCATCAAAACCTGGCACATCTACAACAACACACCATGGCTAGGAGGCACCCGACTCCACTATGTTCTACATGGGGTCGACAACCTCACCCCCTCCTCTTCTCGCCGCCCCCCTCGCCCCCCAGTCTCTCGCCAACTCCTCTGCTTTCTGGCTTCCCACCTCTCTCCCTCCGACCCCTTTGATGTATGCTGCCTGGCGGCAGCCACGACAGCGATGTGGGGCCAACTCCGCCTGGGGGAGATCCTCTCCCTGGGAACACTCCTTCACCCCTCCAAGACTGCCCTCCGGTCACATCTCCTACCACCCTTCAACGCAAACGGCTCCCGCATCATTCGACTCCCATTCACAAAGGTCGCCAAAACCAAGGGCGAAGAGGTCTGCATTTGCCGCCAGTCAGACTCCTCAGACCCTATCACAGCCCTCGACACCCACCTCCTCACCAACAACCCCCCCGAAGGGGTTCCTCTCTTCTGCTACACTTCACCCAAGGGCTGGCGCTGTCTCACAAAGCGCAAACTGCTCACGCGCTGCAACCAGGTCTGGTCCCTACTCGGAATCCCACACTCCTCTGGCCACTCCTTCCGCATCGGCGGCACCACCGAATTACTACTTTCGGGCGTTCCCCCAGACGTAGTCAAGGCTCTCGGCCGCTGGTCCTCGGACGCCTTCCTACGCTACTGGCGCTCCCTAGAGCTCCTGGCCCCCCTTCACGTGGAGAACGTCCCTCCCCTTCCTACTCCCTCCGAGACCTGACCGCTCGGCAGGCTCCGCCTTCCGTGGGCGGGTAGGTGCCTTGCCGTTCGCCTCGCTCCTGCGCACCACGGCTTCCGCCTGCCTCCGGACGGGTCGGAGCTCCCCAGCTTCGGCTCTCGGCACACCCCGGTCAGTCAGGCCCGAGACCTTCGGCCTCGTCCGGTCTGCGCCCTGCCCACCCTACGGAAGGCCTGCCACCATCGGGCCCTGTGCCCCACCCCTCTCTCTCCCTCGACGAGCATCCCGAAACTTGAGGCGTCAGCACGATTATTGCACAGCCACCTCATTCGACTGCAAAAGTCGGGAGACTGTTCGCCGTACTTGGCAAGATGGGGAAGCATTCTCGCAAGCAACAAAAAACTTCGGGAGAGGAGGCCATCCAGCCGCTCGGTAGTCGCACATTGCCCTATGAAGCTAACAAGGATGATGAAGAACGACGTCTGGAGAGTATGCTGTTCGGCGTCCCCTACGTGGCGTCCGAGAAAAGCCAGGGCAAACGACAGGACGATGACGCAGCAGGAATCGTCATCTCTGACGTTGACGAAGATGAAAGTGGAAGAGGAAATTTGAAAGAGTTGGAGAACATACTCGACTCAGAGGTACGTGGGCCTGCCCTTAGATGAACTGATCTGTGCTTGCTCAGACATTGCGTGGTGTCCAGCTGTTTTTCATTGACAATAATGTCGGATCTTCGTCCATTGAGGCACCCGCTTTGGACGAGGGCTCCAGTACGTTTAACGAGAGCGACGATGATCCCGATGTGGCAGCAGAAGAAGAACCTCTTCCTCATGAACAAGAAGCCCTAGATGATACCACCACAGTCGAGCACGATCAGGAGCCGTACCTTCGAAATACCCTCCGACAAGAAACACGCAAGGTACCGGCTTGGGTGGATCCAGATGATGCCAACATACAGGTATCCCTCACTTCACACACCCGTCTGCGGAAACTTCGCGATGCACCTACAGAAGACACTGGGTGGACGTGAATACGAACGCAGGCTGCGGAGGCAATACGAGCAGATCAACCCGACGCCGGAATGGGCATCGAAGGCGCGCAAAAAACTGCATTCCAAACGTCGGCGGTCCATGTCTGGTTCAAAACCAGAGTACGAGTTAGAGGATGCCATACCAGACCTTCTCGCGTCGACGGGGGGCATATCAAACGGAAAGAAATCCGGAATTATCTCCATCGACCGTCTGCGTGACGCCAATCAAGCCGCCCCCGCTGAAGGGGATATAAAATCCCTTCAATTCCATCCTAACTCGCAGATTCCTGTTCTGCTCACTGCAAGCGCAGACCGACGTCTACGCCTCTTTCACGTACGTTCTATTCCATGCATCTGCAATCCCGAGGATTTTCATTCGTGCTTCACCCGCTAGATTGATGGTCTGACGAATCCCCATGCACAAACACTCCACATCCCTTCTCTCCCTCTGACGAACGCCATGTTCCACCCCAACGGTTCCTCCATCCTCCTCACCGGCCCTCGTCCCTTTTACTATACCTACGACCTCCAATCTGGTACCTCCCATCGTTCCCTGTACGGTCTGTGGGGAACCACGTTTGCTGCCAACCAAGACGGGGCCATGGACATCTGTGCCTTCAGTCCTACCGGCGACGTCCTCGCCGTTGCAGGTCGCTGCGGGCACATCCACCTCGTCGACTGGCGGTCCGGCACGGCTCAGGTCGTTGCCGGACTCAAGGCCAATGCGGCGATCCGCTCCCTCTGGTGGTCGCGCCGATCGCAGGGATCGACCGAGTTACTCAGCCTCACTGAGGACTCGCAGATATACATTTGGGACTTCGGTCAGCGACGGTGCGTCAAGCGGTGGCAGGACGAGGGTGGTTTCGGAAGCCGCATCATGGGCGGCGATCAGCGAGGGACTATCTCGCCATCGGGTAGGTGTCCCAGTTCTCCTCTGTTCACTCGTTCCGAACAAGCCGTGTTTTTTTTTTCCAAGGTCCAACACCGGCCTCATCAATGTGTACAGTGCAGATAACGCCGTGTCGTCAGAGGCTTCCAAGCCGAAGCCTCTGAAGACTTTCGGCAACCTGACAACGAACATTTCATGCCTGAGCTACAACCACGACTCGCAATTGCTTGCCATGGCTAGCAGCGTAAAAAAGGATCAAATGCGTTTGGTACGTCCCCCTCTACCCTTTTTTCCCCCCGAGCGCTTAGCTCTGAAATGGGCAGATTCACCTCCCGTCGCTCACCGCCTTTGGAAATTGGCCGACGACGAGCACCCCTCTGGGCCATGTCACTGCTATGGATTTTTCTACTGCGAGCGAATATATCGTCATAGGGAACAACCGTGGACATGTGTTGCTGTACCAGTTCAGAGACTATGGCAAACAGTGATGACGTGTCACGAAATTGCATTTCGGCAAAAATACATAGACATCGAGTGATACACAGTGAGACGCATGGGAAAAAAAAGGGGGAGGATGATGACAGTGGCCGTCAAGCGGGAGAACGGATGCGCCGACCGGTATAACGTGTTAGTAATTCGGTGTAAGCTTTGGATATCTGGAGATGTGGCAAAGGGGGCGCTGCATGGTGAGCGTGTTTCGTCGTCGCCGTCGGACATACCTTATCCGCCCGTTGCTTGCCGTCCGGAACGAACCGACAGAGGACAGTGAAGCACTCGAACCATCGTTTCGCTTCGTCCGCCAAGGAAGCGCTAAATGTGAATCAGGTTCAAAGTGAGCCGAACATGAAACGGGGGAGGTCACAGACTGCAAGCATTCCACACCCGTGTTGTATGCCGTACTGAGAAGCCAGAGGCGTTCGTCCACCGGGTAGAGCTTTTCGTGGCCGGAAGATTCCAGTCAGTACCAAAGATCCGATGCTGTAACTTGATTGAAACACGGACGGGGTTCCCGTTTTCCGCAAGGTTCCCGTGCTCTTCCAGAACAGCCCTGGCTTGTTCCATGTACTGAATCGCCTTTGATCGGTCAGCCACAGTGCCTCGTGAAAGCAGAATGGTGCATATTGATCGCAGCCATCGTGAAAACTTTTCCAAGGATAGGTGAGTGTTCATCAGGCACGTATGGAGTATGCCCTGAGAAGATGGTTGAGACGCCTCGTGAGACCGGGCAGGATGCACACCTCCAGAGCTTCGTACAATACTGGAGGAAGATCAACTATTAGCATGTATGAGAATATGCGGAAGTATTGAGCCGTTACGTCCCATTAACTGGGCAAGCCTTGTGCTCCCACTGTAAATAAAAATCAATCAACCCACGCCTCAGCTGGTTGCCGTATAGCTGACCAAGATATCGCAAAACGCCTCAAACGTGGTCAGTGTTTCGCCGTCCGCGCCCGTCGCCTCCTGAATTTCAGAGAGGTTCCATTCCGGTCTTTGCGGTCATGTATAAGACCCACTTTGATCGTACTTAAAACATGTCCCCAATCTTGAAGCCGCGAAGTCATCTCAACCGCGAAAACACGCAATAAGTGCAAAAAGAAGTGAATCTGTGGTTGACTGTCGGCTGGTACCTTGGAAAGTAGGTCGAAGATTCTAGCCCTGCAACCCTTGATTTCCCCCAAGAGCTCTTCCGCGGCGTCCCCCTAACAGAGTGTCAACCCACGGGGGTATATCGCCGAAAAACTTACCGTCAGGGCATTGTCTTGCACATGCCTCCGTGCCAAAAGCACTTGGTGTCAAATGAGCGAGACGAATAACACCAAATGGGTTGATTTACCTCGGCCCGAAGTTGCAGAAAAGGACGCATTCGCTATGTACATGTATGCGCTGGCCTCAACCTCCGTGACTGATCTGGAGATGTACAGTTCGAGCAGCTGTGCGGGACTCTAATGAGGATACGTGAGAATCGCCGATGGATTGATACCGACCTCCCTTGCCAAGTCGAACGCTGTTGCCACTTGCTCGCCTTGGTCTTCCCAATTTGAGCAGCCCTCGATGGCGCAATTGTATGCCGTACGCCATAACCAGGAAATGTCTCGGATCACCGTGGTCGCATTCTCGTCAGTCACGGATTTGATCAGTGATTTGGCTGGGATGACAAGTTACGGATAAAGAGGGACACATAGCATACTCGCGTACCAACTTGGAAGTAATCGAGCAACGTTCTCACAAGGGAGCGGCTAATAAAACATTGAACGCCCAACGATAACAAGAATACCCTGATGGCTTACAGACTTGCGCCAGGCTCTCCAAGGAGCTTGAGGGCGAGCCTGATGATGCACCTGATCAGCGTCATGGACTCCATCACTGT
>JBBPTO010000452.1:0-30002 GCA_038094155.1 Pulveroboletus cf. aberrans
ACATAATATATATAAATGTTTGGAAAGCCCTTGATTAGGGCTTTCTAATGGTACCTGGGTTGAATAGTCTAGGATCAATAGTTCTCTTGATATCAACTCAACAATCAAAATGTGTTCAACATTGGGACAGTTTTATTGCTCAGTGTATATCTATCCTCTACCTGAGGTAGTCATAACAGCTGACATCATATTGTTGAGCTTACAAGATCTGTGAACATTGCTGTCATGGTGAAGCTGGATCAGTTTATCTTGACACTGTTGAGGTAGAGCAGGCACAGTGTCATCATATTTTGTTCAAATTTGCACCATGTGACTGATGGAATTTTGATGAAAAAGATCTCATTTTCACCAGGAAGAACTTCTCCATGCCCAACAATCCACTTTAGACACATTCTTTGCTCACAGAGGAGCTTAGTGGTCACATGCTCTATATAATGATCACAGTGTCACATTGTGTGACAGATACAATACTGAATATATCTCATAATACATAAAGTTTTGTGTCTCCCAATGATATGCATTATGAGATAGTCTACTGTACCTCTTTTCCCAATCCTTCTTATTGTACACTATATAATGCATAAATGTGTGACACTTTGGTAAGGACTGAAGGCAGACATGCTGCTGGCAATTTCTTAACATTCAAAACATGTCCATTTTTGGGCATTCTGTTAAAACACACATTCCTTTATTTCGCTTCACCATTCATTTCCCCTGTATCAAATGCCCTTATTATCAATTAGAATAGTATAATATGTGTGTAATTACATTTAATACCACTAATTATATCATTCTTTGTTGCATATCAGTAGATATTTGTACATGGACAGAAAACCAAAAAAGCGTCCGATATTTCGGTTTTCAAGGGAATGCCAGTCTGAAAATTTAATTCCGAGTGGTATACATGTGTATCTAGCATTTAATAACATCAGCAGTCCAAGGGAGCTCCTTGTATGATATGAAGAAAAGCATATCCTCCTCCCCCTAACCTCTAAAATGGCGCACCATCCATTCATTAATCCAGGTTAATTGATGTGATACATGTAGCACACAATGGAATCTACAACATATCAGGATTCTAGAGGAATTGGGACATTTCTTGAGATACCTCATCTCCTCTGAGGTCATTTTCAAGTCTCTCAACTCCACTCCAGAGCATCTCAGAGTTGATCATTCATTCAAGTAAGGTCCTATTTCTTATTCCGGACCTGATATATCCTATTCTGAACATTACATTGGATTGATGTACATCAGAGTTTAGTGCTCACATTTCTGTCTCTATTTAGGCACTCAGGTTTGTCCTTCCTTTCTCAATTGTCCTGTCACACCATTGTGCAACAGCTGAGTCTGAATATCTCTTCCCCTTATAGTGCACAGATTTTATCAGGTTATGAGCCCTGCTAGCACCTGAAAACTTCCTCACTTAGCTCTGAGCATGCTTACTTAACTCTGGACTCTGGACTAACTCTAACATTACTCCATTATCTTCTCTTCAGCCTTGTGATGCCACACAATATTGCCTAACTCTGTTTCTGACACAATGTTGTCAGATAATGCAACCACCACTCTCAACTGTCTCATTCTCACAGACCCATCAAAATTTCAAATTTGGAAATGCCAGATCACTTAAATCCTCCACCATCAAAATCTCCTTGCCATTATCCTGGAGTCCAACCCAACTCCTATGAACTCTAATGCCATCTTTGAAATCACCTCTTCTAACATTGACACATGGATAGAATGTGATGATCTAGCATTTGGAATCATTCTGGATCACATAGCTGACAACCCCCTGCTCTGAATGCAGGAACACACCATATTAAAGGTGATCTACAATACCCTTCTTAAACTCCATGAGGCCTTGAGCCATATCTCCAAGCCTGCACCTGCACCCTTCAGAATCTCCAGGACATCTGAGATCTCTGCTGACTGCTCTGACATGACACAGCATGCTAAGCACACAGAATTCTACTTTGGACAATGCTTCAGAGAAGGAGGAGACACAATCAGAGTAGTTCAAAGCATCTCTTTGCAGGCCTTCAATGTCACTGATTACATCTCTGCCATATGTCCTACAGGTACTTCTGTACCTGTATTCAAATCCTCTGAGAACTCCACCAACTCCACCAACTGCTCCAACACAGCATGGCATGACTGGCTTACCAAGTCCCACTGTGGACATTGCTCCAGAGGAGGAGGAGAAACATCCAGAGCTATTTAAAGCACTCCTCTGCAAATCCATGAAGTCTCCCTTCCATCATCTTCATGCACCTCTGAACATGTACTCACACCCTCTGAGGACTCTGCTATCTGTGCTGACTGCTCTGATACAACACAGCATAAATGGTTGATAAAGTCTCACTTTAGATACCACTCCAGAGGAGGAGGAGGAGCAACATCAAAAACAGTCCAGAACACTTCTCTGCAAGTATCTGAGGTGCCTTATTCACCATCTCCAGGTGACTCTCACATTGCCCCATGCCTTCTCAAAACCACATGTCTTCCATTTCTGGATCACTATGACTCTGCACATAGCACCTCCGGCCACTCTGGCCACTTTGCTGGTAGCCCTACAACAGTGCAGAACCAGTGCATAGAGTCACTCTGGACATTGCTTCAGAGGAAGAGAAAGAGGAAGAGTATCCAGAGCTATCCAGATTACTTTTCTGCAGGCCTCTGAGGCTGTTTTCTTGTCATCTCTGGCTAACTTTTATGTCACCATATATTCACCTGAGACACATCATCTCTCCCACTCACATTCATCCAACTCTGATCCCTGCTCCTCTGTGACTCTGTGTGCTCCACCTCTGAAGCACTCCAACTTCACCATCAAGTTCTCCAAGCACTCTGAACACTCCAAGTGCTTAGACTCCACTGACCACACCAACTGCACTGACTGCTCCAGCAAGCTGTCCTGGTGGTGCAAACACCATGAAAGTGAAGGTCACTATACAAAGGACTGCTGCATGTACAAGAGTTGGAAGCTGACTCTGCAATAGAGAAAGCACACATACACACACATAACAACTCCACACAAGAGTGTGGCAACTCTGGAGAGGGTCAATGTGCAAGGCAACAACTCTGGAGCACATCTCTGCAGCTCCAGAGAGGGCTAACATATTCACAGAGACCCCTCTCCTTCATTTCACACATTGCAACAACTTTAGAGCACAACTTCATAACTCCAGAGTGGGCCAACACACACTCTGAGGTCCCTTCACACAAACCTTGCACTACCTGCACTCATATTTCATCTAAGACCAAGTCTGACATCAAATGCAGTGCAGTCATCAACTCCAGCACCACTACTCACATGGTATCACACCATGCAGTGTTTCAAACATACTCCATTCTACTCCTGCCTCATTTAATACAACTCAGAGGTGGTTCCACAGCACACACTATTGGAACCAGCACTGCACAACTCCACTCCATGGTGTGAGGCACACACACGATCTCACTTCAAAATGTCCTGCACATTCTAGAGCTCCCATACTCCACCATCTCCATCAAGCAGCTAATGCAGGTCAGTTTCCAAACCATCTTCCCAACTGGCTTCACTGCTTGCTACATCCACAACAGTTCCAACACCATCATGCATGAATAGCACTTCAGAGGCCTCTACCACACCTCTGTTATACTACTCCAGACCCTCAAAGCTCTGAAGCACTGCCACATTGCAAGGTCAACTCTTGGACAGCTCCTCACTTCCACCATTTCTTCTTCCACAGATTCTCACAAGCCTCTGACTCTGGCTCTGCTTTCTTGACACATGTGACTAAAGTTCAGTGGAAGGATCTCACATCCAATCACATCCAATCAGCAAGATGTTTCAGATCAAATGAAGAAGATGGCTCCACCATGCTGTGCATCCAGAAAGCAGTGGAAGCACTGGTCTTCAACATCCTCTGGAGCTCTGCCCACCTCTGGACCTGCACTGTCAACATCTCCTGACTCCATGCTACCCTCAGCTCCATCATGGCACACACTCAGGAAGCAGTGAGAGCATTGATTGCTAATCTTCTCCAGCACTCTGTCATCAACAACTCCTGATCCTACACCATCACCATCTTCTGGCCCTGTATCACTGTTATTCTCTGGCTCTGCACCAACATCCCTACAACTGACACCTTTAGCATTCATGTGACTCCAATCCATGTGAGTGGGAGTGTCAAAATGTAACACCTTCAATCTCCAGTCTCCTCTGAGGTCATTTCTACAACTCTGAGGTTGATGCATATCAAGTCCCTCAACTCTGCTCTGGAGCATCTCAGAGCTGATCATTTATCCAAGTAAGGTTCTATTTCTTATTTCAAACCTGATATATCCTATTCTGAACATTATGTCAGAGTTACATTGGAGTTTAGTGCTTGCATTTCTGTCCCTATTTAGGCACTCAGCTTTGTGCTTGCTTCCTCAGTTGTTCTATCACACCACTGTGTAACAGCTGAGTCTCAGTATCTCTACCTCTCATAGTACACAGATTTTGTCAATAACAAGATTCATTTCCCCTTGAGATCAAGCTTTTAAGAAGCTCCCAAGGGTTGATCTCATCAATCACACCTAACCCAAACTTGGTTACAAGAACTTTCACCTCTTGATATGTTGGTTTCCTATTGTTCAGAATACAGTAGAAGGAGTAGAGAATGAAAGACTAGACAAAGAAGATTTCCTGCCACCAGAACTACCAAAAACCCAAAACCATAAACCTGCTGAAGAAGCCTGGGTCCAATCAGCAGGGTCAGAATTTGATGAGCCAGATATAAAAATGATACCACTCCTTATGATAGATTTCTACTCCTCTGTTTTGCCCCAGGGTTTGATCAGAGACCTCTGTTTCACCCCAGTTTTTGTTTGAAGACATACTTGTATACCATCACTTCCAAAGACAGTCAAACTATGATAGCAGTTTCTTCATTTCAACAGAAAAACCAAAGCTAAGTAGATTAGTCCTTGAATCCAACCATTTTTACCACTTTCCTACACCCTGGGTTATCCTACCAGACACTGGATCTGATTTTCCCACGCTTCAGATTCACATTACTTACAATCGACACACAGTGCCTTTTCACCAGATACATACATCTTCACTTTCACTTGCATGTTGAGGTATCATGCCTTTTATTTTACTACAGGATTAAGAGGAGAAAGAGGAGAAAGTTGTAGAAAGAAAGTTGACAGTCACCCAGAGGCTGGATCATGAGAAGTTTCAGTTCCCTTTCTTTTCAATTTTTTTCAAGTCTAGTTTGAAGCCAAGTTCCCTGTGGAAATCCATTTCTGATCTTTTTCTTCATTTCCAATTGAATTAGCATACACTTACCATTGCATTCCTTGAGTTTATACCTCAGACTTTGATTGATTTCTTGGACCTGAGACATGGATGGCATGGATTCAATCAGTTTCACCCTAAGCAAGACAGGAGATTCTTGGACACAAGAAATTACTGTTCATGTTGTAGACAGATTCACTACTATGCATCCCACAGGACTCTAACAACCTGCTTGCCATCTACTCCCTTCACATTTCAGCCTTCAAGATCATTCTCACCCTTGTGTCAAAGCTCAAGTTGACATGTTGTGCATCACAGAAGGTGTATAGCCACAACCTGGACCTGGACCCAGAACCTGAGCCTGTTAACACACTCATTTTATGCCCTGGCTCGCACAGCTCATTCTATATCATTCTTTCTCCTCCAGATCCAAGTCTCATTCATTATTCATTCTGGCCATGCAATGCTGATGAGGACATTAGATCTAAGTTCCCTGTGGATCTAGAAAACCACATTTTCATGATATCTTGACTTCTTCCATGATTCTGTAACCCCTATCTTGCGCTTCTAGCAAACCCAAGACCATCCTGCTGCTGTTCATTCTAACCTGAGTCAAGCAAGTTGAAGTTTGAAGGTTAGTTTTGAACCTGATGTTTCAGACCTGAGTTCCCACACACTGGATCTGGTGTTCCTGCATCTCAGGTCATGTTCCTGCACTCTGAATTTGGTCAGGTTTTGTTCTTTTTCACATTTCCTTTACTGTACTTCATTTGGATATGCCTGAATTGAACTTTTGTATCTAGGACTTTGTTTCTAGAGAGTATTGTAAAGTAGCTATGGGACTCAGAATGAAGTCCTAAGCAAATAGGTAGGGTGTGAGTGTAGTTCTCGACCCAGGGGATTGCAAAGAGAATGAAAGAGGACTATAAGGATGGCTCACTGATTGTCCACAGGACACTGGAAAACTGAGTCTGGCTTCCCCCTGTTCAGTAGGGCTAGGAAACCAACTTGGTGTTGCAGGACTAGGACAGGAATAGGGGAAACTGGAGGGGAACTGGCTTAGGATAGGAACTGGATGATACTAGATGGCTTGCATAGTGATGGTAGGGGAACTACATCCTAATTCGGGCATACCTGAATGATATATAGTAAGAAAAACACAAAAGAAGACTATTCGACTCTAAAAGAATGTGTCTGGTGTGTGGGAAAGTGATCCGGTGGGCGGGAATCCGGTATCCGATGGACTGGATGGGTATCCTGTGTGCATGGGTCCGGGTCTGGTACATTGAATTGAAAGAAAATGGTAGATAAATGGTAGACAAATCAAAAACTGACCTTCATACAACTACCGGATTGACTTGGATCAGAATAGAGAGCAGCACAGAGCAGTCTCGGATTGACTAGAGCGCAGGATAGGGGTTACAGGATGACTAGGAATGACCAGATGTCACTGTAGGAAACTACACTTTCCTACAGTGTGCAATTCACCACCACCATTTTTAAGCCTTTAAGTCCAGTTTCTGAACCTTTGTCCTTACTTTCCCTTCAAGTTCTAGTTATGTTCTGCCAATATAGTTGGTTTTATAACCCTACTGAATGGGGAGAAGTCAGATTCTACTTTTCCAGTGTCCTGTGAATGATTAGTGAGCCTTCCCTACAGTTCTCTTCTTTTACTTTGCTTTCTTTGCAATCCCATTGAGTTGAGAACTATACTCACACTCTATTTCCTTGCTTAGAACTTCATTCTGAGTCCTTTTGCTACTTTACAATACCATGTGCCTGTTATGGCCGACCTGGAAGAGGGTGGGCGTAGAACCATTGGGGCTGCAGTCTTAACCATGGACAAGGAGGCAATGAAGCTTGACAATTGCAAGATGTCTACAAGGAGCCTACCTACTAGTAAGGTTCAGCGACAAGGGGCACTATCAAACTAACGGTGGCAAAAGGACTTCCAAGTTAACAGTGGTAACTCCCTGATTAAGGGTCGTTCAAGGTGACAAAGAACAAGAGGGTATTGAGGCTACCCATGGGCCTGTATTGCAGAGTGAGAACACCAATGTATTCTAGCAGTGACAAGGAGGACAAGGTAGAAAACAGTAAGACTAGACTGAGGAGCATAGGTGTGATGAGGCAGGTTTATATATGTAAAGGAATTCAGGGCAGGCATGGAATGTGAAGGAATATGAAGGAAGGAATCGCTGACAAGGCAAGTGGAGCAGGATGCAATGGCATCAGATGATGAGTCAGGGTATCATAGCCAGCGATGAAAAGAAATGAACATCCAAGTTGGGACTTATACCCATGCGTATGTAAGCGTTAAGTCAAGGAAAAGCGTAGTCTGAAGTAAATCATAACATTACCCCCTTAGTAGACTTGAAGTCACTGACTTCAAAAATCTCTATAATCTCCATAGGGCTCACTAGTCATGTTAGACATGATGGCATCGTTGAATGTGAAGTCTCCTTCATTCTCTCTCTCATTGATAGGTGGGGGCTCCTGGGTGGACATCTGTAGGGGTGTGAAGCATCGTCTGGTAGGGAAACGAACAGTTCGTTGGGCATGTTGGCACGAAGGACTTGATGGTGGAGTTCCTCAGGATAACAACAACGAGGACAAGCAATGGGACGAGGGTGAGGTAGAGGGAGAGGGCCTAGGCATAGGGCGTTGAAGAGGGCATTCCCACTGGTTATGTCCAGAGGCAAACTTAAGGCAGGTGGAACAGAGATATTCAGGGCATTGGTCCCGAAAGTGTCTGAGGCAGCAACACTGAAAGCAAGCCTGGAGATAACAAGGATTGTTGATGGAAAGGACGACCTGTCCCAAGTTTTCTTGGTGGTGGAGTTCTGTCTGATTCATAAAAGCAATGGCCTCTTCTTTGAGAGGGGACAAAGACATGGATGGGGTGGACAATGTGGGTGGAGTGGCAATGACTGTAGTGGGAGTAGGAGCAAAAGAAAGGATGGGCACTGGTAGGGGTTCCGAGTGCTGGGCATTGGTCTCAGCTAGGTAACGATCAAGGTCTTCAAGGAACTTGCTGAGTTCCAACTGGTGGGTGAGAATATCTAACTCGGTGTTGGCTTCACCGAGGATGGCGACAGCGGTGGGATGGTTCAAGAAATTGAGGCAGCTGATCTGCCACAAGAGACGTACGAGACAGTAAAGGGCAGAGCCCATATTAAAGTGGGCACTAATGGGGATAGCCATGCACCTATCATAGATGTGATTGCAATACATGGCAATATACGAAAAGGGAATGGCTTGAGGATGAAGACAGTGGGCATGGATAGGAAGGTCTACAGCAGTGACAGGGCATGCGATGGGGGGTCTAGGGATCTCCACAAGGGGAGCACAGAATGGGGAATCAGGAGGGAGGCTGTTCCAGCTGGCATCTGCGAAAGTGGGGGACGGGGCACGGTTCTCATTGGTAACAGATTCAATGAGTATAGAAACTTCGGAGAAGGTCTCCTCTAGAGTGAAGATGATGGATAGAGAATCAATGACAGAGGTGGAGTGTTCCTCAATGTCATCAGCAATGAAGGCGATGTTGCAGAGAGGAGAGGTGGTCATTGTTGCAAGTAGACAAAGATGAAGGTTCTGAGGGAAAAGTGGAGAGGTGACAGTTTTTATAATCTGTCAAAGCGGCTTTAGAATGTTTCAGGTTCTGCTCGGATTCCCATGAGTCTTCTTTGGCTGTGTAGCCCTTCCATTGAATCAGGAAGTGGTGGTTGGATGAAGTTCCTTTGTGACATATAATCTTATCGATCTCGTATTCTTCCTTGCCATTTACAAGGTCCGGGGGTGGTCTCATGAAGTTGGAACCATGTACATCGTTTTCATGATACGATGATAAGAGGGAAGCATGAAAGACTGGATGGATCTTCCAGGTGACCAGGAGTTTTAAATGATAGGTGATGGGGGACAGGACTTCTATGATGGGAAAGGGTCCTTCCTGTTTCAGGGTGAAGTGTTCTGCTTGAGGTTGTGGGCTTCCAACCAGACCTTGTCTCCTTTGACAAAGGGTTGAAACTTGGATGTGGTGCACTGTGCCATAGTCCGGCAGGCGAGTTTGTGAGCAGCAAGGGCTTCATCATGGGAGGCAGTGAGGGACTTAAGGCGGTCTTCGACCACAGAGACCTTGGTATCAGGGACAATAGAAGGTAGGGCATGGAGTTCATAGCCCATCATGAGGTAAAATGGGGATTTTCCCATCACGGAGTGAGGTCAGTGATTATGCGCGAATTTGGCATGTGTAAGAAGTTCATGCCATGAGGATGGGTTATTGCCACAGAAGATTCGAAGGTAGGTTTCAATCTCCTGGTTTACATGTTCAGTTTCTCCATCAGTCTGGGGGTGATAAGTGGTGGATAGGGCGAGGTCATAGTTCAAGAGCTTTCTGAGCTCTTTAGCAAAGGTAGAGGCAAATTGTGGGCCTTTATCTGAGATGATCTTTTCATAAAGACTGAAACAGCGGTAGACTTTGTGGAGGAAGAGGGTTGCAATGCCCTCAGTGGTGGTTGTTGTCACAGTGGGGCATAGAATTACCCCCTTAGTAAGCCCATGGTCGACCATGACCAATAGGGAATCAAAGCCCATGGAAGACACAGGGAGATTGGTGATTAGATCACAGGAGATCTGCTGGAAAGGGTGGGTGCAGGTGGAGCAAATGGGAGTGAGCAGGGGTATGGTGGGGTGTGTGTTGGCTTTGTTAGCTTGACATGTGGCACAATCTTCGATGTACTTGTGGATGTAGTGGGCCAGAATGGGCCACCAGAACTCAGAGGAGACCAATTGATGGGTCTTGAGATATCCGGGGTGACCGGTGGATTCATGGTCATGGCAGCAGAGAAGGACTTTCTGCTGAAGGTCTTTGGTGGGAACATAGACATGATCTTTGTAAAGAAGCATGCCATCACAGTGTTGCCAGTCAGAGAGATGGGCATGGAGGTTGGAAGGGATGTCATTTGCAATGGATTGGAGGGTTTTAAGGACAAGGGGATCTGACTCAGAGGCATCCTCAATGAGAAAAGCAAGAGAATTGTCAATGAGCTGAATGAACATTGACAGAGGAAGAAGCATAGTGGACTCGTTGTTGGGGGTAGAGGAAGGATAGAGATCAGGATGAGGTGACAAGGTGTTGGGTGCAGCAAGAAGCTTCCCAGGGATGTGGGAAAGTTTGAGATCATAATCTCCAAGGTCAAGGAGCCATCGGACTTGATGGCAGTTCAAGTTCTGGGCAGTGCAGAAGTACGTGAGGTTCTTATGGTCTGTGAAGACCTGGACAGGGAAGGACGCACCACGGAGGTATTGATGCCAATCCTTGAGGGCACAGAAGATGGCAAGGAGCTCATGATCATAGATGTCATAGTTCCATTCAGCTGGGGAGAACAAGAAGGAGCAGTAGAAACAGGGGTGCCAATCACCATTGTTATCAGTCTGGAGGAGGACTGCACCAGTTGCATACTTGAAAGTGTTGGTGGTGATAGCGAAGGGATGAGTGGGATCAGGAAGCTGAAGGACAGGCTTGGACAAAAACAGGTCCTTCAGATGGCAGAAGGCCATGTTGCACTCTGAGGTCCAGTTCCAGGTGAGGTTTTTCTTGGTGAGGTCAAGAAGAGGGCGAGTGATGAAGGAGTAGTCAGGGATGAACCGATGGTAGAAATTGGCAAAACCCAAGAAGGATCATACCTCCTTAGGTGTGGTGGGGGTGGGCCAGGATGCAATTCCATCAAGCTTGATGGGATCCATGGTGATCTGTCCGGGTTTGACAATGAGACTGAGGTATTTGACCTTAGTGGTGGTGAAGGTGCATTTCTCCAGTTTCAAGTGAAGGTCCAACTCCTTCATGCATTCCAGAACACAGCAGGTACATTCGGCATGGGTGGCTTCATCGGAAGAGGCAATTAGAAGGTCGTCCATGTAGATAATGAGCCAGCCCTCAGCAATCATATCGTGGAAGGAATCATTCATAAAATGCTGGAACATAGTGGGAGAGTTTGTCATATCCTGTGCAATCGAGACAACTCCGACCTCCAGACTAACTCCGTTCATCTCTCCAGTGACTTCTCACCAACTCTGTTCCTCCGTTTCTCCGGACTTACTTCAGATACCCTTACGTATTTCCCTTGTTCTGTATTTAGTATAGTCTTGCCCCTTTGTTCCCTCCGACGCTGTGTAGCACAGCTCTGGCTCATTCCTGACCTGGAGCACAGCTCCGGCACTTAGATATCTGACCTCCGACTTATTTCATCTACATAGCCTCCGATTTCTCTCCGACTATATATACTCTGACTTCTGTATGTAGATACCTTAGCCTGAATATCACATTAGACCACTGCTCTCAACCTTCTCCGGTTCTCTCCGATGCGTCTCTGACCAAGAAGGCCGTGACAGTGCAAGGGCGCGACACACAAGTCCTGCACCAAGCCTTCACCCCTCCGGACGCGATCCTCCAGACCTCCGGCCATCTCCGGCCATTCGATCCCCTTGACCTCCGATCTCCGACCGGAGTTTGAGTGGAGGAGATCCGGTTTTAACAGAGTTGGATAGACCAAAGAACATGATGGTGGGTTCAAAGAGGCCTTTGTATGTAATAAAGGCAGCTTTCCACTGGTGACCGTCCTTGATGCGGACATTGTTGTATCCCCAGTGGATGTTGAACTTAGTGAAGACCTTTGCATCTTTAAGTTTGTCTATGAGGTCAGAGACAAGGGGGAGGGGATAAGCATCACAGATAGTATGCTCATTGAGATAGCAGTAGTCTTGACAGGGACGAAGTTTCCCATCCTTCTTTTTGACGAAGAAGAAGGGCGATACTTGGGGGGAGTTCAAAGGACAGATCTTTCCAGCTTTGAGGTTTTTCTCAAGGAAATCTTCCATGGCTTTGCATTTGTCAGGGGACAAGGGGTAGACTTTCCCTATCTTAGGGACAAAGGTGTCATTGAAGTTGATCTCATGGTCATATGGTTGTGAGGGGGATATGTGGTTGGTGGCTTCCTTGGAGAAGACTTCCTTAAAGTCTTCGTATTCCTTTGGAAGGACAATGGGGGTCTTTTCAGGTGAGGCAGTGGCAGCGAGTTCAGTAGTGGTACTGACTCAGGTGATGATGTCAAAGTTGGGGACATAGTATTCCCCAGCTTTGTGAAGGCAGTTGGTGGACGTTTCATGTTGATAATGATAGTCCTGGACACAAGTGACGGTGAAATCAGTTTCCGTAGCTCTGTCCCAGTAGTTCCAGAGGTGTCCATCATAGATCTTGTGGATCATGTGGTGTCGAGGGGGTTGCGGGGCACTACGATTGAGATGATCATAGTGGCATTTGGTGTCAGAGGAGAAGGCCTCATATAAAGCCTTCGATTCATCCTTGGATTCGGGGACGTCAAGGGTATGTGTTGTCCAGTTGATGACTGGATTCGTCTTGGTTAGCTATGGCATACCAAGAAGGACATTGGAGTTTCTGCAGTTCATGACATAGAACTTGGAACATTGGGCTATTCCTCCAATGTTGGAGAATAGAGTGCAGGTGAAGCATACAGACCCTCCTTGATTGATGGAAGCATCTGAATTACGAAGGGGAACGGGTGTGTTTAAATGAGTGGTGAGTAGGTGATGTTTATGAACAAAGCCCCAGTTGATGCAGTTGACATCTGCACCACTGTCTATGATGGCTAAGATGTCGACGGCTTCCATTGAGTGCGAGGGATCGATGAGTTGAATAGGAATTCTCATCAATTGCTTGTCTTTAGTGTTTACAGTTACATTGGCACTAAATGAGGAAGGGAAGTCATGTGTTGTGGTAACTTCCCATTTCAAAAATCCATCATCCCAACCCTTCCTATGGTGGTCTTCCTTGGCTCTTCATCATCGTCATCTTCTATCTCCTGGAGCCTTGGAAGATCCTTGGGGATCTCAGAAATCTCGGCCTTAGTCACTTTCTTGACTTGTGACATCGGAGCAGAAGGGAAGGTGGGGCAGGAAAGGGATCCGTGTCCCTTCTTGTGGCAGTGGAAACAAAGGTTCTCCTTTTGGCAATGTTCTCATTCCTGGGAAGTCAACTTGGGAATGCAGACGATGTCAACGTTCATGGCATCAGGGTCACAGGGAGGTCTGGAAGCCAGTTTGGTGTACTGGTGGGTCTGAACATATGAGGTTCCATGATGTTGCTTGGCAACGGCGTCTCCCTTGTCCCACTGTGCCTTGAAGTGAGAGGACTGAGCGATCCATTTCTCGATAGTGGAAGGCATGGTATCCATAGAGTTGATCCTACACATAAGAGCAACTGGAATTCTGACCCGGAAGAACTGGATCAGAGTACAGTGGGCAGCATGGTCAGCAGCGAGTGGGGGATAAGTGAAACTGGCCTTTCCAACATAGAGAAGGAACTTGGTGATGTAGTCATCGAGTTGAGTCATCTTCTTGATGCAGTGGGTGACAAGCCAGGATAGGGCAGCCTACTGGGTGTTGCCTCAATCGAAGGTGGCTTTGAACTCCTTGATGAAATCCTTGAGAGTACCGAAGTCATCGGTCTCAAGGGCAGTGGTGCACTTGAACTCAGCCCATTGCTTGGCAGGGCCTTCACTCATATAGGAAAGGAGGAAGCTGATCTTCTTATAATCAGTGTCATAGATGTCCTTGTTGATGAGCATGTATGAGTGAGCAGAGGTAAGCCATGAGATGGCTTCAGAGGGTTCCCTGTCATAGGCCTTGGGCCTAGCGAGGCGAAGTTCAATGGATTTCAAGAAGGAAGACATAGGAGCAGAGGTGAGGGGGGTACTCTGTAAAGTGACACCGTGGTGAACAGCAGGTGAAGGATTGTACAGGACAGTGGGGATGACCAGGGATGGTCTCGAAGGTACATCAGATGACACAACAGGGGTGGTAGCTTCTTGGTCAGAAGTGTCAGAGGAGTCTCCTGCTTGAGGCAGTGGTGCACGTGGGGTATGAAAGGATTCCCCATGAAGGGGATTCAACAAGGGGCAGTAGGGATGAATGGTGGCTTACATGAAAGTAGCCGGACAAGAAGGTAGTCTAGTCTTTTGTTACGGCTGACCTGGAAGAGGGCAGGCATAGAACCATTGGGGCTGCAGTCTTAACCATGGACAAGGAGGCAACGGAGCTTGATGATTGCAAGACATCTACAAGGAGCCTACCTACTAGCGAGGTTCGGTGACAAGGGGTGCTACTGAACTAACGGCGGCCAAAGGACTTCTAAGTTAATGGTGGTAACTTCCTGATTAAGGGTTGTTCAAGGTGACAAAGAACAAGAGGGTATCAAGGCTACCCATGGGCCTGTATCACAGAGTGAGAACACCGATGTATTCCAGCAGTGACAAGGAGGACAAGGTAGAAAACGGTAAGACTAGACTGAGGAGCATAGGTGCGATGAGGCAGGTTTATATATGTAAAGGAATTCAGGGCAGGCATGGAATGTGAAGGAATATGAAGGAAGGAATTGCTGATGAGGCAAGTGGAGCAGGATGCGATGGCATCGGATGATGAGTCAGGGTATCATAGTCAGCAATGAAAAGAAATGAACATCCAAGTTGGGACTTATACCCATGCATATGTAAGTGTTAAGTCAAGGAAAAGCGTAGTCCGAAGTAAATCATAACAGTGCCATGAAATATACAGACAAACTGGTCAACTTCTGTATAGTTACCTGTTCTGCCCAGAAGAGAGTATGCATGAATTGATACCAATGTGATTTGTTCCCCAGGGAACTTTTCATAATGGCCTCTCAGACATTGTAGTTATGCCTCTTCACAATCCCATTTGCCTGAAAGTTGTAAGAAGAGATCTGGATATGCTGAACCTGGTACTGCTTTGCAAGGAGATTACAGGCCTGGATGAAAGTGGGACTGTTGTTAGTAACAAGTTCAGAAACAGGGCCCCACCAGCAGAGAATGTTTTTAAAAATGGAGGCAAGGGTGGAGGTGTTCTCAAACTGGGGCATGCACCACTCCAGGTATGAAGTCATTGAACAGCAGGCTTGAATGATGTAGTAGTAGTTATGTTCAAGGTCATCATAGGCCTCCTTGATCAGACCATACTGCTGAGCCTCTGAGACCACTACCCATGCAGTTTCCAGTGCCAAAGAACACCATTGAGAAGGAAGAAGCAGAAAGAAGATTGAACAAATGAGTGAAATTCCTGATCTCACAGATCAGCTGGAAGGGGCTTGGTGATGAGAAAAGTGCAGATGAGAATGAGTTGAGCATCTTTTGCCTTAGCTTTGGTGAACTGGGAAAATGAGGGATCAGAATCTTTCTCAAGTTGAAGACTTGGCTGTGCAACAATGTCAGCAAACATGCAGTAATTGATGAAAACCAGATGGACGTCCAGGTCTGCCATGTATGGTTCAAAGTGGTCCACCTGATGGAACCAGTAGACAGGTAGGGGTGGTGGCTCAAGAGAAACCCCATGATAGCAGTAGAGAGATGGATAGATGAACTGTGGAGAGGGGCATTTATTAAGCAAGGTAATGGCAAAGTAATATGTATCATTCAGCCAATCTTCATGGTCATTATCTACAGGAGAATGAGATTCCAAGCATGGCCAGTGGGAAAGACCATTGGCCATGGTATGCTCATCTACAGGAATGTGAAAGTGATTGAATGTGAAAAGGAGAATACTGGCAATTCAACAGTTGATGATGGCATTCAGTTGCATATCTGGGTTGTTGATCATGCCCTTGATGTACTTTGCATCCATTTTGACTGTGAAATTAGTGACACCCAAGATGAAAACATGGACAGCACAAAGAATGTGGAATAGCCTGCAGAGCTCCAACTTCACTTGCAAGTACCAACTCTCAGTCTTGTTCAATACAAGTGATTCAAAATGGTTCAGATATCAGCATGGAATGTGTTCATGGCTAGGATGACCTCTCACCTGGATTTGTAATCCAGAGGATGGAGCACAAGTAACTTTAATATCTTGTTCTTCAGATGAAGACATACCTCTGCAGCAAAATTCATTGGTGCAGGGCTCACATCACACAAACAGGACACCTTTTCAGGTCAACTCCACCAACAGCCAAGAAATGGCTACATAGTTGCAAATAAAATTACAGAGGACACCACATGTACTGAGGAACCCTCTTACTTCCAAGACAGTAATACACTCTGGCCAGTTCTGAATCTTTTGGACCTTGGCCTCATGTGGAATCCAACCTTCAAATGTACATGTATATCTGACTACAGTTGTATTGGGGGCTGCAAGAACAAAATTCTTGGCCAATATGGTTGTGCCAATAACCTCTAGATGAGTTAGCATCTGGTTGACAATTATAAGATGTTCTCAAATAAAACATCAGATTCCTGGGTTTTCTGGGATGGTCTCATAGAAGCCATTCAGATTCCAGTACTGGGTCTTTGATGACTTGACTGGGAAATCATCAATTAAAGGCATCATATAGTGCAGTATCTTATTTTGAAGAGTGAAGGCCATGTCTGCTTGATATACCTGCATGGAATTAGTGTACCCCATCAGAAGGGTGGTCAGTCAGTGTGGGTCAAGAGGAGTGAGAAACATGGTCATGTCCTGAGACTCAACATGCAGTGTGCTTTGATCATACCTGGTTGACAAATCCATCATGGCATAAACTGCATGTTTGGCAAATGATTCTGCCAGATGCTTGATGAACAGTGGGACTGACATGTACTGAATGGTGATGTTATTGAGATGCTGCAGGTTGTGAACAACTCAGAGGCTCTTCTTTTCCTGCTTGAGGATGTGGAACTAACATGACTGGTAAGCAGCCATAGATGGTTTATATATACTGAATGCAATCTGGTCCTTTATGGTTTGTATGACCTTTTGTTACATGGTGAGCAGAATTGGGATGTTGTGGAGGATCCATGGGGTGTGAGAGATGGTCAGGATCTTGACCAGCAGGAAATATCATTCATTGAGCCAACCACACTTGGTCAAAACACAAATGAAAGCTTTTTCATGAACATGAACCAACTACCAGAAAAGTTTGAGTTCATCAGGAGGGATTCATTTGGCAGGATTGAGATCTATCTTTTCAGCATGCTCTTGGGTGAATCTATATCCAGGAACAAAATCAGGAAGATGAAATAATAAGGTAGGAAGTCCAAAAAGTGGGTCTGGAGGCAGGTGTCAGAGAATCCAAAACTCCTCTGTCATAGCAGGTACTGAGCAAACCTTTTTCACAACTAGTTTGTAAGTGAAACCATGAAGGGTGTCATTGTACAAATAAAGTGACCACAAGATGGTTGATAAGTTCAGTGAGAGAGTAGAACAAGTAGACAACACATAATTGTGAAAAAAGAAAGTGATGGAGGAATAGTCCAGAGTGTGTATGAATGCCTTGTCAGGGCTGGTGTAACCAGGAAATGTAATAAAAAGCAGGAGTTGTGAATGAGAAGATGAAATGAAAGAAGAAAATACTATGATACAGAATAAGATGAAATCATGGGCAGATCCTTGGATGTCTCTCCTTGGGTGAAACCCAATTCATTGAGGCTTACTGAAAACCCCATTCAACAATGCTCTGGTGGGAGCACCAGGGGCATTCCTCAAACCACAGTCAGGTCAGGAGCCAATATTCCTTCCCAGTGTTCAGGTTCTGGAGGATAATATTCTGCCCTCTGTTTGAGAAATCATCAGTAGTGGCACTCATAACACAATGGAAGGAATGGCCAAGCAAAAGGTTGAAGTTTGCCCAAGCCACAATCTGGATTGCAAGGCTACCTCATCAGAGCTGAAGCTAAGTTGAAGATTTTTTAGGACACCTAGAATGAAGTTGGTGTGAGTGGAAGTGGAATTCATAGTCATAATATGATCAGAGTGAATAGGCAATCCAAGTTCCTCCCATACATACTTGGGCATTTCAACCACCTCTAATTCAGAATCTAAGACAGGTCTCAGTGTCCTCTTGACTCTGACTACCTTTTCCTTGAGTGAACAGAGGGGGAGACTATGATGCATGACAATGGGTCCATCCTCATTCCAGTGAAGCCAGTTACTATACTCCCATTCAACTTGGCCTGGGTTTCTCCCCATGAGGTCATTAATATGGATGACATTGGATCCAGCAGTGGGAATCCATTTGCTAATGGTGACATCTTTGAATTGGTGGTGAAAATCTGGTGTGGCCATGAATAAGTCTTTCATGGGTAGAGAAATGGATGTCTCAAGTACCTGATCAAGGGCTCACTTGGACACAGTTTCATCTTCAAGTGGGAATGAGTACCTGTATTGTGCTGAAAAGAAAGAAGGCTGGTTAGCATTGGATCTTTGAAGAGAGGGTACACCAGATGAAGGAACATTTGCCATGTTGGGTTTTAGTGGATTAGTGATGGATGAGGTGCTTGCAGCTGGAGTGGGTGAGGCCAACTTGCAGTTTTGTTGAATTTCAGGGGTCTCAATTTCTTCCAACACAGTGGTGGCTCTTGGGTCAGGTTTCTTTAGCACACTCCATGAAGAAACTGTGACACCATCAAAATGGACCCACTTTCTGGCCTTCCTGTCCTTCATCCTGTTGGCCTGGAAGCTCACCCACACTTGGGCAATATATGGCTGGAACTCAGGATTAGTGACTTCAGCAAAATTATGCACTTCTCTTTCATGACTGTTGATGGTGAATGTTCTTGGGAATGTCCTTTAAGATGGAGAATGAGTTCATGGATCCTCTATCCCAAAAAAGTATTTCAGAATCATTCTAGGAAAATATAACATTGTTTATAGACAGATAAGGATATGAGGTTTCAGGGTGACAGTAGCTCTGAGAATTTCCAGGGGTGGAAGTGGTTGAAGAGCAAAGCTTTGCTCAGGCTGATTCACTTGGCCAAGATGAATTTGGAATTGACAAAGCAAGGAGATCTGATTCATGAAAAATGTGTCAGCTGATGTGCCAGCCAATAGATTGCAGTGTTGAGGGACCATCAGGGCTGTCCAGGAAATCATGGGTGATGGGGATGACAAAGGACTCTTGTGTAAGGTCTAGATCTCAGATATGGGAGAGTAAACTTTCGAGCTCTCCTTGTTTGGGGGTAGGTTGGAGGGTTCTTCTCAAAGAATCTCTTGAATTCCTTGGAGTGGGCTCTAGTTGTAAAGATGCTAGGATGCACAGAGTGGATTTCCTAACAGTTTAAATATGATTTGCAAGTGGGTTTACTCAACCAAAAAGGGATCCAAGACACTAGGAAAAGGTAAAAGACCAATAACCATGTACTGTGAAGCTGGAAAATATAAGTGATCTCCCCATTTGATAGGGCTGAGGATCTGACTTTCTGGATTTGGGTTGGAGTGCTTGACTTGCTTGGGATGGGATGGAGTTGACTGATTTGACATTTAGAAGAACGGAACTTGTGATAAAGAAGTGATAAGATTTGATGCAGACCAAAGTAAAGAATACAAATTTTATAATCTGGGAAAACATGAGACTTTGTATGTATTGGGTTGGTGAAGTAAATAATGTACAGTAATCATTACAGTGACAGTATGTAGTACAAACAAAAGAAATCTACTAAGTATGATGGACCCAGGTGAACCCATGGTCACTCAGGATGGAAACTGATATAAAAGAAAAGAAAAAAACTGGACCTGCCAACTCAGATCTAGAGACCTTGGGTTGGACAGATGGGACAGGTTGAACAAACAATGCTCAGGTTGGCCTTCAACTTGCTTGGGAATAGGATCTGTGCTATAGAGGTAACTAAGAGATCTGAAAAAGGGGCTTTTGCATGGTAGGGGACACCAGTCTCCTACAGTGACTAATGAACATAGTGCCAGAGCACTGACTTCTTGAAGTGTATTGGAGTGCTCAAGCATCATTTATGTCAAAGATCACCTTATGGGCTTGTTGAGCAGAAGCTGGAGTGGCTGCTTTCAAGGTGGGTGATGAGATCTATCTTGAAGTAAAATGTGCCATAATAACTCTTTTCATTTTCCAGAAGAGCACTCCTGTTTTAACAGATGTTCAGTTAAGGCACACATTCATATGACATGCATACAGTGGCTCAAAAAAGTGTCCCAATGTTAGTGCAATTTGAAGAGATTGATAAACTTCCAGAGATCACAAACAAACAAGGTTAAATATGGCCTTTCGGAAAGCAGACTCGAGCACATTTTAAACAGTTTGATAACAGATATGAGAGTAAAGGGAAGACTTGATAAGATGGGCAGCTTGAACAGCATTTTCAGCCTTTCCAGTAGTAATGCTGGAAACAATTCTCTTTCTATCAGTGGAAAAGGCTTTGAAGAATAAGTATATAGGGGCCATTCACAGGAATGTGTCAAATTCTTATGTCATTTACTAAATAAGACATGACAGCAAAATTCTCAAATAAGTGTTTTAATGACATGTCATTTTAAAATAGTGATATCTCAGGTCCATGAAAATCAAATCATGTGATCCAAGAGGGGTTAGAATGCACTGAGTAAGTACTATCTTTCATCTTGCAATTGTTTGGCTTGTTTATTTTCCATCCCTGGCAATTAATCAATCTCTTCAAAATGCACCATCAATGGAACACTTTTTTGAGCCACTGTACCTTTACACAAACAGAGCATACTATGCCAACTTTATTGTGGTCAACCCCACTGTGCAATAAGGTTTATGTCAGGCTATTGAGACTTATATGCCTTTGATTTTCTGTGTATATTCAAATGTTTGCATTGCCAGATTGACAATGTGAGCAAGGCTGCTATAAACAACTTAGATCCACAGGTATGTACATAATCATTTAAGCACATACCATACTCATCTCTTCTTATGGTTTCATGCCTTACCAGTTGCTTCTTCAACACATTGAGCAAATTCTATCAGCATCATACATATCTATATTGCTTACATTGTCACAAGTGACTTGACCAATCTGTGTGGTAAGATCATCAGCATCTCATGGGAATTATCTTACTTTATTAACAACCCCCAGCTGTGTAACAATTTTAAAAGTGCTTGTTCAAGTTGCATACCATTATGTGCACTGTTTATTTGACACCTGCCAACCATTGCATGTAAGGTTTATATGACCCTTAATACTATCACTCTACATGTGTTTGTGAATCCCCATGCAGTGGGCAGCAAGAGGAATATACATACCAATAATCTTGCTTGGAGTTTGACCATTTGCTGTTTGAAGGTCTGCATGATGGCAGCACAAGTGACTCTTTGATTTGGAAATTTGACATCATTTGTAGCATGTGAAGTGACATCAATCATATATCTAAATGTGGAGTGCTCTAAAGCTGAGATTGGCTTGTACAATATTAGAATAACACTGTTTCAGGTGTGGTATACATGTACATGGCCTACCTGACCTATATAAATGAGCCACTGAATGGCAGCTTTGTGAAATAATTGATCACTATATAGGGTTAGTTTCACTTTGTGGAGATGGATGGTAGGTGGGAATCAAGTTGCATCTGTTGACTGGCAGTAGCAGCACTTTCTCTATGTCTTGCAATCCTTGAGCAGCATGGAAACAAAGTCATTTTCCTTCACCCACTTCAAGTACTCTGCCTGTTTTATATGTGAATATCATCAGCTAGTAGTAGTAGATAAATGTGGCAGGTACAACACACCCAGTAACAGGAATTCATGTGACAGTAACTCGTTGTTTTCTCTGCCACAAGGGTAGTAGGCTGAACAGAACCTTTGTTGTGCAAGTATATTTAGAAATGGGCAAACTTGAGCTTGAACATTGAACCTTATGAGCAAAGATTGCAGTTTCAATATTTCTTACCATTAATCAGATATGGGTCTGTGAAAAAGTGGTTGACATCACTGCTGCAACCCTGCTGACTGGCTTTATGGGGTGCATTAAGACCAATGACCTCAACATTTTGTGAGTCACTTTCACCACTGGGTAATTGTGAAGCTTACTAAGACCTGCATGAGTATGTCAACATCATGATTGATGAAATACCATGATGGATACATACCATTCACTGTGCCTTGATGACTTTCCTTATCCATAGACTGTATGGGACATGCTTTCTTTTTGCCTGTGTAATATTAGAATAACAATTCATCAATGAATTAGAATGATCTTTGAAATCTTACCTTTTGCTGGTCATAACAACAGGTTTGGTTGTTTGTCATCTTTTTTGTCATGATTTAACAGACTGAGTTCACCACAGTTAGTTCCATTAAGTTTGCATTGATGAGAGCCAGATGCCAGTGATAGAAGAGGAATAGAGTCTAGGTCAACATGGTCTGGATTGTTTTAATGGATGCAGACAGATTTCATTCTGATGCAGCAGTCAGCATTTGATGGAGATGAAGTTCTGGTATGGCTGTGTCTTTGATGTCTCTAAGCCTTGCCAAGGAAATGGTGGCACATTTTAAATAAGCACTCATGCTGTTGTTGCCACTCATAACATACTCACTGAAGGGTTGACTTATTGGCTTGATGATAACCAGTGTTGTGGCTTGCTCACAGCAATGTGTAGTTTATGGTACATTCCAGACATCTACTAAATTATCAGAGAAGCATACACTAATGCCCCCACCCAGACATCTCACAGGCCAGGCCCAAAGCTGCAATCAGCCATACCATTTGACTCAGCCCACAGCCTGTGGCCAGGCCTTGCCCAACACTAGATATGAGGTTGTATATGCTTCCTGACTGTGTGGGAGTGAAGCAATCAAAATTGCTTTGAATTCAGTGCCATCACTCTTATGGTCTGTGATTGCAAGTTATTTGTGTAAGATTTGCATTTATTTACAGTGTTTGGAGATGGCAGCATCCTTGCTTTCTTGTGCACTGTATAATGCATGCTTGCAGGACAGGATTGACTGCTGTCCACATAGTTTGTATGTGGTGTATAAGACATACCACATTTCCACAGCCATGTTGCATTCCACAACATAGATGTAACAGAAGGATACAAAAATACTCCTGTTGCACAGGGCAGAGAAGAAAGAGGTGAGCTGATAATACTTACCAAGACAGAGACTAAAGCTCTCATGACCAAATTTGGGTTAGTCAAGATTGACGACATCAATCCTTGTGAGCTTCTGAGAAGTTTGATTTCAAGGGGAAATGAATCTTGTTGTGCTTACATCATGGTGCTTATCATCTTTCAATACATCCAGGAACCTGTATGTACTTGTATGTGATTTATCTAGAATAAGGTCAATGATGTCAGAATGACAACAAGGAATCTGTTAAACCACTCCACATATTTGAAATAAGTGGGGTTGAGTCTGAGTCAACTCAGCACAGCAGTTGTGGAGCTAAGAGAGCTGCAGGCTGATGACATCATAGTTGAATCATAAAGACTGCATCTAGATTGTCATGTGGTTGACCCTTCAGAAGTGGAATGACATTACACTTTTAATCTTCCATTAGGCATGACTCATTAACAAGCCATGCTTAATGCTCGACCTATATCTTTGAGTAACATGAATAGTGTAGTATCACTATGGTATGTCTGTATTAACAGAGCTCAAGACCTTGTGTTTGATTCATAGAATCTCAACAGCTGGGGCTGGTGCACAATCAACATACCCATGGTAATTTTGAAGGCATTTTTTTGTCTCAGAGCCATGCTCATCCCTATTTTCCAGGTGAGCCACAAAGCATTAGAAGCTGCACTGGTAGTGGTGACTTGTGGTGCCACAGTGGGGGCACTAATGATTGTAGTTGCAGCATTGGCTTGCATGCCATGGAAAGATGACAGAGTATTGCCAGATAGCAGTAAGATAGGTGGTGACACAGTGGCTGGTGACAGTGGCTCTTAATCAGACATGATTGTGTATAAGAATGGATAGGTGTGTAGTAGATGAGGTTCATGATAAATGGCTAGAGTGTGGGGCTCATAACCTGTCAGAGAGTATTTGAGTCACACCAATCAGCAAAATCTGCTTTTTCTGTCTAGTACTGTCCAGCACTACAAGCTAGGAGGCTGCATTGCACAGCCACTAACCACTCTCTTTCATGCTCAACCAGTGCCATTCATCTTTGCGCTTCAATCTCTAATAAAGCAAGGGATGTATTTTTGTACCATTAAAAATAAGACTAATGAACAAGCAGCTGAAGAGAGTGCTGTTGAGTTAAGACACAGCCAGTCATGTCATGTCTAGTGTATCAAGATCCAACTAGTAATGTGACTGGAGATTTCTGTGTTCAGGGGCTATTGACATTGTCAACCATGTCAGTACCATACATCAATTTTCTACACTTTACTCTTTGTGCAGAAAATGTTTTTAACATTAATCTAAATGATTTCTTCATGCTTGTTTTTCAGTTGCCAGTGTTCTTTACAATATTTTCACATACTAATTCTATGTACATATCTCATTCACATTAAAATAAATTAAACTTCTTTCATGCAGAAATGATCATTACACTCTCTTGGACCACGTCTTATTATGACATGTGAGGTAGTTACATTGCAAATCAAGTACAGTCAACTATTTCACAGTGCATAGTGTCAGGAAGTCCATTCCATTATGCACTATGATGTTTCATGCATGACAGGATTGTCACACTGTGTGTGACCATGTGACTGTGACTACTAATCCATCATGGCTGTGATGACCTTACCAGACAATTTTAAGATGACTACTGAAGAAATCAAAATATGGATGATGTGCATGACATTAGAAAGTCATAAGAGGTAGCTAAGTGAAGAAATCTAAGAGTTCTGTGTAATAGCAGAGTGAACTATGTAATGATCAAGAGTATCCTGTTTGCAAGGCTCAAAAGATTCCTTTCTGAGGTGAACTGCAAGGTAATGGAGTTGGAGCCAAACTGCAGATAGGTTGAGATGATCAGAATCAACATTTTGCAGGCATAGAGCATTGAGTTGAGCACAAAGTGCAAGGCTCTTATCTGGTTTTATTCTGGTTCAGGGGCTCAGAATCATCTTCTGCCATGTTTGAGCCTTCTGATCCAAGCTAAGACCTTGTCCTGGGAAATTGGTTGATTCTTGTCATAATAACATGTCAAGCCAATCACAAAGTGTGAGATTACAGCATGCATGTTTCAGTGGTGGGACAGCTGATGTCTTTCCTGGTTGAGCTGCTTCAAGAGGTCAAGGTGGGCAATTATGTATATGGCTTTTTTCAGGGTGTGGCTTACACACTTTTTGCCTGGATTCAGTCAGCATTGGAACAAGGTCAATTTTAATGTCCTTTGCCATAATGGGTCCCATTTTTGCATGACCACCCTAAATATACTCATGCATAACCCCCCAAATGTGCTATTGATTATCCAATATCATATTTTATGCATAATTCACTCGCACCAGCTCAGGGAATGGATCCAGCCATGCACTATAGGATTTTATGCATGGTGAGGTCATGCATTATGAGATGGTTGACTGTACCTACAATTTTATTCCAGCACTTTCGGCCCCTATAAGGATGGACAACCATGGGAACATTAAAGGCCTTAATCACTGCCTTTAGCCTTCTGGGCATACTTTCTATCAATACTTGACCTTCTCAGCCTCAATTGTGCCCCACTTCACTGCAATCCTCTTCCAATGTTCCCATAATTTCCTAGCTTGTCTTGAATAGTTGTTGAGCTTTTGTTTCAGAATTTGCCAGGCATGTTCAATAGGACTAATGTCTGGAGATTGTGGGGGCCAATCCAGAAGCTTGATTCCATGAGATTCAAGCCATTCCTGAGCACTTTTGAAGGAGTGCTGGGGGTCATTATCCTGTTGAAAGATAATGGCTTCCTCAGGAATACTGGAGTTTTCCATGCTATGAAGCAGATTACTCTTTGAAATAGAGACATACTGCTTAGCATTCATCTTGCCCTCTACCCCTGCCAAGATGTCAATACCATTTCAGCCCATACATTTCAAAACCATCAAGGAATCTCCTCTGAACTGTACCATTCTCTATCCTGTAAAGGCTTACCTGCCATTTTTCATACATACTTTCTTCCATCTGACCAAATAACCCTAGTCTAGTCCTATACAGTCCAGTTTTGATACTTAAGAGCAAGGGCTAGCCTCTGTTTTCTATATTTGACAGATAGAAATGTCTTTTTCTTCTTGACCACAGCCTTCAAGAAAGCAGACTTGAGAACATTGTAAATAGTTTGGGATGAGATAGGAGAGGAGAGGGCAGAATTGATGAGATGGGTTGCTTGAACAGCATTTTCCACTTTCCCAGTGGTAATACTAGAAATAATCCTTCTCTTATCAGTAGAGAAAAATTGGAAGAACACCCTAGCTTGATGTTTTCCTTCTCTAGAAGGTATTATTTAATGACTCTAGCCACAGTAGACTTCCACAACCCAGTTTGAGAGGAGATATAATGAATAGAGAGACCAGATTCAGCAAGGAAGAGAACATTAGCTTTAAAGGAGGTAAGAATGGAGTTCATGATAATATTGATTAACTGAATGGGATGAGTATTATTTATACACCTTAGAATTATCTAATTTACATAATAATTCAGGGTCAAGGCATAGCATCCATCAGAAGCTATCATATTCTTATGTTATTTAACAGACAATGAATCATAGCATGATGCTCAAATAAGTGTCTCAATGACATGTCATTTTAAAATGGGTGCAACTCAGTGGCATGGCAATTGAATCACATGATCCAAGTGGGGTTGGGAAGCCAAGAGCAAGTACTACCTTCGCTCCTGCAAGTGTTTGGCCTTGTTTGGCTTTTTCACTGGCAATTAACCAATCTCTTCAAAATGCACCAACATTGGAACACTTTTTTGAGCCACTGTATCTAAGGGCAGAAATGGACAAGTATAAGGGTAGTTTCACATTGAGTTGACAATGAGATGAATGCACAAGAGATGACAACAATGACAATAATGATGAGAACAAAGACAAAGATGAGGACAAGAATGAAGAACTGGATGAAGAGTAGGGACAGAGCAAGATAAATAGGGAGAAAAAGGAGAAGGAGGAGAAAGAGAAAGATTAAGATCAAGATCAAGAAGGAAAAGAAGACCAAGATCAAGATAATGATAACAATGATGATAAAAATGATGATGATGATAGAGATGAAGAAGGGTAGGAGCAGGAGAAGATAATGAAGGTGAAGCAGAATGTGAAAGAAGAGATAAAGAAGAATGGAAAGAGAAAGCACAATGGAAATGGAAAGGGAAAGAAGGAGAAGAAGAGATCTGAGGATGTAGAAGGGCAGAGATTGTCTAGTGACTCCATCAACATTATCTCCATAAGTCTTGATCCTAATGGTACATCCTCAGTTTTTCCTTGAGTATGTCCAGGCTTACCTGAATCACACAAGTTATTCCTATGGTAGATGTGATATTGACTTCCTCACCAAATCAGCTCATGGGATGCAAGGAAACATCAAGAGAGGAGGGGGATGCGATAGAGATGCCATATAGTAAGTGCTCAGCAATGCCAGGAAGACCAATTCCCATTGTTGGCTTCAACCTCATTCTTACATTAGATTTGCCAATGTGTGAGTAGTGTATTCTGCATGTGCCTATAGTAAAGAAATGGACTTGATTCTCAACTTCAGTTGGAATGCCAGCCATAGATATTCATCCAACATTGTTACAAATGATCTCCAGCCCATCTGCAATCACCATGCGAATGGATGACATTCAAGCCACCTTATTAACCCTATCAACTAGCTCTGACAGACAGGATAATCCCTATTATCTGAACAATGAGACCAACAAATTAGATGGAGATAAAGACCAGCCAGAATCATCTATGGTGGACCAGCAAGCTATTATGAATCAAGTTACTCTTGCACCCATGGAAGATATGACAGGCAACAACATGCAGATAGATATTGATATTGACAAGCTGGGTAGGGTGGATGACAAGCATAGCACCCCTATCAAGCAATCTCAAGAATGTCTCAGATAAAGTATAAGGAAAAGGAAGTAGTATGGAAGTCTGCCAGTCAGATCTATCCCATGAGTAATGTTGAAGGTATTGGATCTTGGTCTGAAAAGAGTACTGAGAACAATCTTGAGGACACTCTACAGGAAGCAACAAAAGAAGAAAGCAGAAGTAGAAGAAAATGGCCTTACAAGAATACATAACAATGGAAGTTATTGCCCCATTTCTTCTTGGCTTGGCTGTGGAGCACATGTATGAGGTGGTTAGAGTTATCATATCCTCTCATAAAAGCCAATATTGCAGTATCCTTGATTGATCTCTAGCACCCATTATAAGGCCTTCCATACAACCACCACCTTCATTGCAAATCATGCCAGAAGCTATACTATCTAAAATAAAAGAGAACAACATGTCCTTAATGTTAACAAGCCTTGTAGACATAGTGCAATCTTTTGTGAATGACATGAAAGATAAATTGACAATGTAAATAAAAAGGTAGAATGTGATTTCATTCCATCAGAATATGGTATGCTGAGGTACTTCCTCATTTGTATATGTATATCTTGTCTACCCTGAGGAAGGTAAATACTGTGAATGTATCAAAGATCTCCAATGTTATTTCTAGTCTCAGGGCAGACAAACATACCTATATATAATTGTTAATTTTTTCTTTCATGACATTTGCTGATGCTGTCTGTAAACTGTTTTGTGAAATATATCACCCAGCTAGATATTTATCTGAAGAACATGAAGAAAGAGAAAAAAGAATTTTCCATCAAATATAAGAAAAGATTCATAATTCTAGCTCAAGAATATGATCTGACAAAGAGTGGTTGATTACATGTAATCTATAGACACCACTCCCTATCCTTTTCATGGCAAACAGGATATTGATTTATATGACCTTTTGCTTTGGTTCACTGTATCTACAGTGATATTAGTTTTTTATATCATATCCATTTCTTTCTTTCTAGCTTTTAGAGCTTGCTAAAGCTCTTTTCAAAATCCAGAAGTCTGCATTCCATTGCCTACCTACTGTGACACTTTCCTCAAAATGTTGCAATGCATAAGAGCTTGATAAAATCTGGATTCAATAAAAGGTTTTTCTTTTTATCCATTTGAATGACAACTTCCTTCATCCATGTGCTACCTTTGGGCAGACCTTGCAAGCAATTACAATGAAATCAGATACTGCATCCATAGCAGTAGCATTGCTCATCTTGATCTGGATTATAGGCCTTTTTGTAGATATGGCAAGGATTGAATGCTTTATAAATGCTGACATTAGAAAAGTCATACTTTTTAAAATAATTTTTGATCAACTCACTTCCAGCAATTGTTTGCCTTTTGAAACATTTATTGACCAGCATGTAAACAGGTCTTTTCGCTCTATGAAGGAACCCACCATCTTTTTCCTCTATACAGTCTATGATGTCTGCTGAAGCTCTCTTATCATCAAATATTAGAATTTATTATCTAGTTTTCAGGCAATAAACACATGATCTGCTTTGGAGAAATAATATCCATGTGATCTAACATAACTAACTTCATCTTTTTCACATTCATGTTAATGCTGATCTTGTCATCATTAGACCACATTTATGACCAGCAATGGAACTTACTCTTTGCTAGATATGTCTGACTTTCTATAGTACCACTGGATGACAACTCATGCCTTCTGTGATTATGGCCAGAACCTGCATCTTTTCAAAATCAAGAGATAAATATACATGTATGTTTCTTTTTAGAGATTGGACTCTGATGACTTGGATGATTGCATATCAGAGGACATTATTCTCACCTCTCACAATGATTCTGAAGTTCGACCCTTGGTTAGTACTTCTTCTTACCATGGCTGGAGATTTAATACTTGTCACTCCTGTTGAATATATATACTATATTGTCCAGTATTTTTTTCTTTTTGTCTAGCACTGCTTTCTTCACATCTATAAGAT
>JBBPTO010000453.1:0-29952 GCA_038094155.1 Pulveroboletus cf. aberrans
TTGAGCAGAGGAGATCTTGTCTCAACAGTATATTCAGGCTGTCTCCTGTACTGTTACTACTCTGATCATGATCACTCCTCATCCACATTGAGACTTGTCTTGAAGTTCTTCTAGGCATCTGAACAACTGCCTTCGTCACACAAGGCAACTCTGAAATGACTCCACTTCTCTCTGGAGTTGTACACCAAAGATTGACTTGTGGATCATCTGATCTTGCCCTCAGGAGCCTGTGCTACTCTCATACCCATCTGTACCTCCACCTTCAGCACATCTGTTCATTCATTACTCATGACTGGTACCATCACCCTCAGCTCATCCCATCATCCATCTGGAGATACACCAATCTCCTTACAACTCCAACCCCACCTTCTGACCTCTAACCTCCCTGATGATTGCCTATAACCTCTATGCCCATCTGAGTGCCTTAATGGCATTTCTGTCCCTCCATCTCTTCTTATGTCTTCCACACTCCTGAACTCCACACTCTGACATCCACCTCCTCAACTTCACTTTTCTTCCATCTCAGACATACCACCTCTGATGCCTTGTGCATACCCTCATTGTATTTCAGATATTGCTTGGTCAAGCACTGCCAGCTTGCCTGCTAATTATCCATTGATCATAGGGTTCTGTAGTGGCACTTTCACATGATGACTACAAACCAAATGCCAACCCCTTCAATGTCACCCTGGTCTCCAGTTTTGAGCTCTGAGCTCACTTCAGCCTAATCAGCCATCTCTTGGATGACCACCCTCCTTGGTTTCCTTGAGATCACTCAGACTTCACATCTGACCTTCTGGCTTGTGTTCACTTCATGTGATGCTCACACCCCCACCCCTTTTTCCTCACCTCTGACATCACCTCTAACATGCTCTGCCTGCATCCAGCATTCCAGTCACATCTAGCTCTCAGACCCTCCACTCCACTTTCAAACCTGCAGTCCACCCTCTGCCTGTGTCTGCCCAGTGCAGCACTCGCACCCCCCTTACCTCTCCTTTTCCTTGGCATCTAGTTTCTGTGTGTCAGAAGTCGAGTTTGTTCCTTCTATTCATTTGCAGGGCTATTGTCTCAGATTATGCCTTCCCTCCACACCTCCTTATCTCTGTTCTCTGCTCCAACCTCCTAACCTGTCTTCCCTAACACTGCCAATCTCTGCCTGCTCTGGATCTTAACACAATCAGCTGGAGCACCTTGGAAAACAGCTGCTCAGACTTGATGGCATCACCTCTTGTCTTCCCTCATCTCCCCTTGTCCAGAGTTGCTCTGTGCTCTCTGTGCTTCTGCTCTCTCTGATCCTTTGCTTCTCTGTCCTCTTCCAAACTTGTTGTTCACCACCTGGCAGTCTCAACATCCACTCACTCTGGATCCTAACCTGATTGATTGGAGCCTTTGGAAAATGGCCTTCTCAGAAAGCATCAACCCCCCACCCTCTCCATTCCTGCCCAGAGCTGCTTGACATGCTCTGTGGCTCCCTGACTTGCTCTGTTCTACTCCATTCTTTCCTCTGTCCACTCCTCCTATAGCTGCTTCTCACACTCCATGGCACTCCACCTCCTTTCAATGTCTGCTGGGTTCCTTGACTCCTTAGCCAGATGTCAGCACAATTAGCCTTCTTTTCTCATTCCCTTCTTCTTTTTGGCCTCTACACAGTTCCTGCATGCCTGAGGTTGAATTATTCCCTTAGCGCTTGGCCTTAGAACTACCTTTTGACACATCTGGTATCTTCGTACTCCAGTAATTTCCACTTGTTTCTTCTTCCCTGTTGACACTGGGATGTCAACCCTAAGAGGGGGGTAGAAACCACTTACATGCTTTACCACCCACTTTCATTCCTCCTCCCTCCTCCATCCTCACTCCACCCTCTGCCCTCCATTTCTCCCCTATCTGACTCTGACTCTGATACCCTCTGTTCCCTCTGATTCACTCCAGCCTTTTCCAGGCCATCTCCGACTTTTCTCCCCCTTGTCATTCCTTCATACTATTTGTGTCATGCACACATTCAACATGACTATTTACAAGATTGAAACAGGATCAACTACTTCAGATCCTCTCCATTTTCTGTGGCCTCTGCAGCCTCCATCAATGCCATTGTGTCCTTCTTGGCCAACTCAGCCAACTCCCCTGCAACCTCCTCACCCTGTCATTTGTCCTCCAGTCCCCCTGGCTCTTCATAAACCTTCTCTGCCTTCAATTGCACCAGAGCACTCAAGAGCACCTTCTGGTGGTCAAACACATAGTTTTGACAGACCAGCATGTCCTGAATCTCCTGAAGCACCTTTAAAAGGGCTTCATCCACCTGCACCCTGACCCACTCTCCTCCACCTCCAGCTGTGCCTTCTTCTGCAGATGATCTGACTTATCTGACCCCTCTGCCCTCTTCTGCTTCCATAGCTTCACCTGCACCTTGCCCTGCCTCTTGCACCTTGCCTTTGTGCACAAAATTAACTTACCTGGCTCAAGAACGCACTTGAGCCCACACTCATCACACCTTCAACAGTTCTCAAGGACTCCTTGTCCTTTTCGGAGCTTAGCCTTACCTGCTCCAATCAAAACAACTCAAAACCACTGAAGGCTCTAGGTTGCTCAAGGGCCAAGTAGAGAGAAGAGGGAAGGATGAGTTGACGACTTTGATGCTGAGGAAATACCAAGAGGACAAGACTGTCCTTTGATGGATTATATTCAAGCCTTTATATACTACATGTGTGTTTGTATCTATGGTGTGCTAATCTAAGATGTCCATGATGTTTGTGCATGTATTTAATATATTAGAGATCATATGGAAGCTTGCTACAGCCTTGTACATGCCTGATGTGGAAGGCTGTGGAAGAATGGAAGAATAGGTTTAAGGGTGTGGTGAAGGGTATGGGTAATGGGTAATACATAGAATGCTCTAGGGCAGACTAGAATGCATATGATGTCATACCTTATGCATGGGTAGGATTGTGGGGTCATGCATGGAGTTTGTGTGTCATAGAGTCTACCTTTGCATCTAGGGTTTATAGGGTAATTGTAATGCATGGGAGCAATGTTGGATGTTCATATACCATAGATTAGATGATTGTAATACCAATCGCCCTCTGTCAGTTGCCCTCTGCAACATGGCTTGTGCACTCACCTGCCCTTGTGCCTCCTCAGCCATCTGCCTCATGACCTCCTTCACTCACCTCCAAACTTCTGCCTCCACCTCCACTCTGGTATGCACCTTCTCCTCTGCCCTCTTGCATGCTGTCTCCTCCACTTTTCTCCATGCCTCCTCCTTCTTCCTCACCTTAATCCACCTCTTCTACTCAGTGGATTTCATCTCCCACAGGTTGTTGTCATTATTTTTGCATTCCACAAGATGAGCATTGGACCAGGACTTGATGCCTTTGTTTGCAGACATGATAGTGGTTGGAGATCAACCATGTTTCTGACTCTGTTGTGATCTTATATCCCCAGTTCAAACTCTGAAGCCTCCTAACTCCATGGTCTCTAAAGGCCTTCAGGGGTTCAGGCCTAAGAGGGGGATACTGTCATATCCTATACACTTGAGTTAACTCTGACTTCTGGAACACAACTCTGCTCATACCTCTGGTGCACCTTCTGTCAAATATGCAACTCTGTTCCTCTGGACATATCTCTGATTTCCTTATGTATGTTTCTTGTTCTGTATTTAGTTTAGTTTTGCCTCTCTGTTTTCTCTGATGCTGTGTAGCACAGCTCTGGTTCATTCCTGACCCAGAGTACAGCTCCAGCATATATCTCTTTGACCTCCATCTTACATATCTACATAGCCCTCCATTACTAATTCACAGTTCCTCTGACATATATATACTCTGACTTCTGTATGTAGATATCTTAGCCTGAATATCATCTTAGACACTCTTCTCTTATCGTACCCCAGACCATTCAATGTGTCTCTGATCAAGAAGGCCATGACAGTGAAGAGATATGACACACAAGTCATGTGTTAAGCCTTCACCCCTCCAGACATTATTCTCCAGACATTCAGCCATCTCTGGCCATTTCTTCCCTTTGACCTCCAATTTCTGACCAGAGTTTGAGCAGAGAAGATCTGGTCTTAATAGACAGAGAAATACCATTCCCTATAGCAGCTGCCTCGACAAATGGTATTTTCTGCTGGTCAAGATCCCAACTGTCCCTCATACCCCATGGATCCTGTGCAACATCCCAATTCCACCCACCATGCAACAGGAGGTGATACAATTCATCAAGGACTGGATCACATCCAGTGTCTATGAACTGTCTATGGCCACCTATTGGTCCTGGTGATTCTGTGTCCTCAAGCAGGACAAGAAGAGCCTCCACCTTGTCCACAACCTGCAGCCTCTCAACACTGTCACCATTCAGGATATGTCCATCTCACTGTTCATTGAGCATCTGATAGAATTGTTCACCAGACATGCAATCTATGCAATGATGGATTTGTTTGCTGGGTATGACCAGAGACTGCTTCATGCTGAGTTCTGGAATATGACTATGTTCCCCACTCCTCTCAGACTGCATTAGCTGATAACTCTTCCAATGGGATACACTAATTCTACACAGGTATGCCAGGCAGACATGGCATTCATCCTGCAAGACAAGATATTGCATTATATGATGCCCTTCATTGATGATATCTCTGTCAAGTCATCAAGGACCTGGTACCAGAATCCAGATGGCTCATATGAGACCAGCCTGGAAAACCCAGAAATCCAACAGTTCATATGGGAGCATCTTATCATTGTTAATTGGATGCTGACCTGTCTAGAAGTCATTGGCACAATCATATTAGCCAAGAAGTTCATCCTTGCAGCCCCTGACACAACCATAGTCAGACACAATGTACATTTGAAGGTCAGATCCTGCATGAGGCCAAAGTCCAGAAGATCCAGGATTGGCTGGAATGCACAACCATCTCAGAAGTGAGGGGGTTTCTTGGTATGTGTGATGTCCTGCACATCTTCATTTGAAACTATGCCACTATTTCTTGGCCATTGGTGGAGTTGACCTGGAAGAGTGTCCTGTTTGTGTGGGGCAAGCCTCAGCAGGAGGTGTTTCTTCATGTAAAGGACGAGATATTGAAGTCCCTCGCACTCTGTCCCCTAGCTTATGAGTCCAGGTGAGAGGTTATTCTAGCCATTGATATGTCCTGAACTGCAGTCAGATTCATCCTGTTCCAAGTCAGAGAAGACAGAAAGCAGTATCTGAATCACTTCAGATCATTGGTACTGAACAAGACCGAGAGTCAATACTCACAGGTGAAGCTGGAGCTCTATGGGCTATTCCCCACCCTCTGTGCCCTTCATGTCTTCATCTTTGGTGTTGCTAATTTCACATTCAAAATGGATGTGAAATATGTTAAAGGAATGATAAACAACCTGGATCTGTAACTGAACGCAGTCATCAATCAGTGGATTGCTGGCATCCTCCTCTTTATCTTCAACCTTGTTCATATTCCTGTGGACAAGCACACTGGGGCTGATGATCTTTTCCGCTGGCCACTCTTGGAATCTGACCCTCCCAAAGATGATGATCATGAAGATTGGCTTGATGATACATATTCATTTGTTATTAACTTGCTGAACAAACACCCCTCCCTGCCATCATCTATCTGTCCCCCTACTGCTACCACAAGATTTCTCTCAAGCCACTGTCCTTACCTGTCTACTGATTCTGCCAGGTGGACTACAATGAGCATACATGGCAGACCCGGATGTCCATCTGGTTTTCATTTCCTATTGTGCTTTTACTGACACTATCACATAGCTGGGTCTCCAACCTGATAAAGAACCTGACCTCCTGTTTCCCTGGGCTGTGAAAGCCAAGGCAAAGGACACCTGACTCAAACTCATCTGTGACTTCCTTGGTGCCAAGACCCACCCACCTGACCTGTTCAACAAGGAGTTTCTTTTGTTCATTCAATCTGCCTCCCAGTTCTTCCTTCTAAATGGCATTCTCTGGTGCTGGAAACCACATGGCTGCCATCAGGTAGTAATCTTGGAGGATTGGCAGTATGGACTGATTAAGGAGGCCCATGATGACCTCAGACACAAGGGTGTCTATACCATCCAGACCTGTCTTCTCCACTTCTGGTGGCCCATGCTTGCCAAAGATGTCAAGTGGTACATCCATATCTGTCACCATTGCCAAACCTGCCAGACTGCCTGCTTTCACATTCCACCTGTTATCCCCCTTGTAACCAGTTTGTTTCACAAGGTCCACATTGACACCATGCTAATGCCTGGAGCTGACAGTTATTACTACATCATTCAAGCCTGCTGTTCAATAACTTCATATCCAGAATGGCACATGCTCTGGTCTGAAAATGCCTCTGCCCTCACCTCTTTCATTTTCGAGGATATTCTCTGCTGGTGGGGCCCTATTTCTGAGCTTGTGACTGACAATGGCCCCACTTTCATCCAGGCCTGTGACCTGCCTGCTGACTGCTACTAGATCCAGCATATCCAGATCTCTCCTTACAACTTCCAGGCAAATGGGATTGTGGAGAGACATCATTATGATGTCTGGGAGGCCATTATGAAAAGCTCTCTGGGGGATGAGTTGTGCTGGTATTGATCTGTGCACACCATCTTCTGGGCAGAGAAGGTAACTATACAGAAGTCAATTGGTCTCTCTCCTTATTTCATGGCACATGGCATGAAGTGGCTTTTCCTGTTCAATCTTACTGAAGCAACCTTTCTTGTTCCTCCTTCTGAACCTGCACCTTTCTCTACTGAGTTGCTGATAGCATGGTGACCCTGCCAGTTTCTGAAATGTCAGGCCAATCTTGATGCAATCCAGAAATGGGTTGCAGAAGCATGTTTCATATCTGTCAAGCACTTTGAAGCTGTGATGAAGGCCCAGATTAAGGACTTCGACTTCCAATCTGGAAGCTTGGTTCTAGTCTGGAACTCAAGGGTAAAGAAGGAGCTGAACTGGAAGATGAAGTCAAGGTACATAGGGCTGATGGTAGTACTTTTCAGGACAGCTGGAGGTTCATATCTGCTGGCCAAGTTGGATGGGGCAGTGTCTGTTCTTCAGTATATCACATTTCACATCATTCCATATTGTGCAAGATCCTAAGCCACTGTTCTGATATCTGGGTTGACTGGGTTGGATGAAGAAGAACTAGATGAGATGGCAAGGAAAGAGAACTGGAAAGTCAAGGACCTGCAAGAGCTGCCAGACAATGAAGATTCACCTGATGAAGAAGATGATCCACCCCCACAAGAACCATAACTGACAATGACTATGAACATTCTGTCACACTATACCAGAATACTGTCTGTACTATAGATTTCTCCTTATTTGTTCCACCCTGGGTTTTGTCTGGCAATCTCACTTCCATACCATTTCATCCCAGGTTTCAGCTGGTGTTACTTATCTGTCTCTCACAATTTCACAGAAACAAAGAAAACCTGTCAAAAGACTGTCAATTTACCATAGACCTGTTTTCTTTTATTTTATCCAGTTCGATCTGAGAACGCTCACATATGATAGATTTATGGACTGCTCACACTACCAATTATGGACCCATTTTCCCATCTCACCATGAATTTTACTTTTCCTGCATGCTGAACACTGCTCCCCTTTTTATTTACTAGACAAGATGAGAAAGAAAGAAAAAGAAAGAAAAAGAAAGAAAAAGATGCAGAAGTAGTGAGAAAAGTTGTCATAGAGCAGAAGAAAAAGCAGAAGAAAGTCAGCACCATTACCAATCTTACCAACTTACCAACTTTCCATCTGAGCAGGCATGAAGCAAAGTCCCCTGCAGATTGTGTTGTCATGGACCCACAGTTTTTCTTCATTTCTCTTAGTCTTCCCTATCACTTACACCTCATTTCTTTGTATTAGATACTGACTTGCCATCAAGTTTCATCAAATTCACTTGGGGATGGACATGGACATGGATACACTTGCTCAATTGCATTGGAGATGGGATGACAAGTATGATATGACAAAGAAAGGTAAGAGAGCCCCTACTGTCTGAGCCAAGATCTGACCACCTCCTGTGTGGCCACAATCTGGTCATGGATTTCAGACACCTTGATCTCAGCACAAACATGTTGTGCCTTCTTGGCCACCATCTCCAATTCCAGATCTGTGATTTGGGACTTGAGCTGGGTGAGGTGCAGCATCAGCTGCTTTATCCCCTTGATTGGGAATGTGATTGTCTTCAAGCCGAAGTCTTTGGCTTTTCCTTTTCTCTTCATATCAGTCTTGCCCTTAGTTGGCCTGGCTTCATTGTCCATGACTTTGACAATGTTGGTTGGGAGTGGTCGAACCTTGCAGGCTAGATGCCAGTCAATTAGACCCTAATGTGAAAAGAATTGGCAATGTCACTTACTTGGAACCAGCCATGGCCTGACCTTCACTGCCCTCTTCTCACCGACTCTCAGCTTCCTTCCTCTTGCATACTTGCAATACCCCTTGGCATCAATGCATGTTAAACATGCAATACCATGCCATCTTACAGTGTAGGGCACCCTGTGGTTCTTGTACAATTGGCACAGGGTCAGGTAGTGATACCTGTCCTCCACTTCTTCTTCATCTTCGGTCTCCTTTTATGATCACTTTCTACAGATTAATAAATGTGCAGGATTTGAGCCATTCAGAACTTACCTTACAAGGGAGAATGACTACTTTTATGTTTTGCCCTGCTCCTGATTTAATCATGTTCATGGCTAAGATAGGGGATTCTGACGGCCCCCAAGTTGATGTGTTATGCATTGTGAAGGGAGCTCAAGGGGACCTTGATGCTTTATTGACTTCCATCCCACTTGGTGCTGAAGTAGTGGCTTGTGTGGCCTCACAAGCCTGGGCCTTCCATGCATCAGACACCTGATGCACTTCCAACATCACTGCAAAAAGGGTGGTCAGAAGCCATTCTGCCATCACACCAGCATCCCAGACCAGCTGCATGGCCTCCTCAAGTTTAGCCTACAATAGTAAGAGCTGCAGACACAAAAGAAATGAATGGGTTATGCACCAGTGCCACATCCAATTCTTGACACCACATGTCCTGCTCTTCATGCAGGGTGTTGTTGTCATTGGGTTTGGTCTTCACCAAGGCTTTGAGTTTTATCTGTGCATCAGTGGTGTGTTTTTCAGTGGCAGCCTTGGTGGAGTCAATGGCAGTGGGGGCATCACTGAGTTCAAGAATAGAAGCAAAGAGGGTGTTGTGCATGATGGATAAAGGAGAGGAATGATGTGGCAAAGGAAAAGTAGAGTGAGAAGAAAACTTCCCATTGACCAACCATGCATCACATCTCAGCATTTGCCACAGTATTGTTCCAATCTGGCCATTGTCTTAATCAAGCCCCATTCATCCCTGTTTTCAGTCATGTGGACAACTAATACTGAGGCATGACATGCATTAGGTCAGCCAAGCTGTGCTGACTGAGGACAGTCAGTCTCTAAGTCCCCCACAGATGTAGAGGACTGGTGTTTCATACTTTGTAAAAGCCCCTATTTCTGATTCTTCCATTATTTCTGCAGGTCATGTTCCCAAGCAAGTCAAAGGCAAACCCAAGCATCATTCATTCAACCTGTCTCATACATCCAACCTGAGTGCCCTGGATCCAAGTTGGTAGGTTCAGGTCTCCTTCTTTTGTATCAGTTTCCATCCCAAGTGATCACAGGTTCACCTGGGTCTGTTATACTTAGCCATTTTCTTTCATTTGTATTACTTACTGTCACTGTTGTCATGTTGTGTTGTCACCATACCTTATCTACTTCACCAACCCAATATGTACAAAGTCTTGGGTTTTCCCAGACTATAAACTTTGTATCTCAGACTTCAGTATGCATTGAATTCTATCTTCCCTTGATCACAAGTCACTTTTTCTAAGTATTGAAACTGTTGATTCCACTGCAATCTAAGCCAGTTGAGCCAAGTTAAGCACTCCAATCTGAACCCAGAAAGTCAGATTCTTAGCCATATCAAACAGGAAGGTCCTGACTCAAGTTTTCCAGCTTTACAGTGCATGGTTATTGATCTATTACCTTTCTATAGCCCCTTGGGTCCCTTTTGGGTCAAGTAAACCTGCTCACTGTAAGGAGCCATTGCTCCTTAGGTCCATATCAGGTCATTCTATGTCTATTTGACATTCACTAGGTCATTGTCGAGTCATCAAGCATCCATTGAAGAGAGGTTGACCAACCTAGACTGCTATAGGTCTTCAGATAGAAAACTAGCAGGTCAGAAACACAAAGAAAGAAAGTGAAGGAATGATAGGTTCATCCCAGGGGAATTGCAGGTAGAGAATCAAGGGAATGCAACTGCAGGGCTTACAGGACTCCTTGGTAGTCGATCTAGAAGAGCTCCTGATGCTTCAGACATGGCTGATGAGCACAGGACTTGATTCTTCTAGGATCAAGAGGGAAAGAGAAGAGAAGAGATTCAGATACAACTGGATTGACGAGGACTGAAGACTCAGACTTGAACTGAGTGATAGATGATTGATTGAATAATCATCCAGTGCTGTTTATGAAACACAACTTTTATAGTCTGGGCACACCCAAGACTCTAAATAAACATAGAAAAGGGAAAAGAGACATGAATCTGGTGACTGGATCACAATACAGAGCATCTGGTACATAGTGTCCAGTATATTATAAGTATAGTAGAAAACTATCTGGTAGACAGACTGGATTGAAAAGAGATGGATACAAAGAACTGGATATGTACAAGTAGGGCAGACTGGAACCAGATTGGACATGGACAGACATGGATGCTTGATGACTCAACAATGACCTAGTAAAAGTCAAATAGATGTAGAATGACTGGATACAGACCTAAGGAGCAATGGCTCCTTACACTGTGTCAATCCATGTCCAATCCAGTTCTGGTCTGCCCTACTTGTATGTACCCATTTCTTTTCAATCCAGTCTGTCTACCAGATGGACTTCTACTATATGTATAGTGTATGAGACACTATGTACTGGACACTCTGTATTGTGATCCAGTTACTGGATTCACATCGGATGCTCCCTTCTTTTCCCTTCTTTATGTTTATTTAGAGTCTTGGGTGTGCCCAGACTATAAAAGTTGTGTTTGGCATACAGTGTAGAAGGAATCAATCATCTATCACTCAGTTCAAGTCTGAGCCTTCTGTTCTCATCAATTCAGTCATATCTGGATCTCTTCTCTTTCTCTCTTGATCCTAGAAGAATCAAGTCCTGTGCTCATCAGCTGTGTCTGAAGCATTAGAAGCTCTTCTAGATTGTCTACCAAGGAGTCCTGTAAGCCCTGCAGTTGCCTTCCCTTGTTTTTCTACCTGCAATTCCCCTGGGATGAACCAATCATTCCTTCACTTTCTTTCTTTGTGTTACTGACCTGCTAGTTTTCTATCTGAAGACCTATAGCAGTCTAGGTCAGTCAACCTCTCTTCATTGCTACTCATTCTGGGCTTCCTAGCTACTTTACAATGATGATGATGGGATAGCCACCTGTCATGAGGACATGACAGCAACTTGACAACTACAATTACACTGTACACCCCAACTGTATATTAGTCGGTAAAAAATAGGTTTTTTTTGAATGTAATGAAAAGGAAAACTGAGCTCAGTCAGAAAAATACAGTACTGTAGAGCTCTGGATTACTAGGCACCTTGCTGTCATGCCTGTGATACTGTAAAAATCTGCATGACTCTGTACAGACTAGTGCTGGTTTGTTGATGAACACATCTAGAAGACCTTTGAATCACAGTCAGCTGTAATCTAGGCCATGGAGGGTGAGTGATGATGCATTCCTTGTCTTTCACTGATGGGCCAATTATTCTAGCCAGGTGTTTTATACTGCATTGACAGGCAGTCTCTTGCCTGAGTCACACCTGCTCTGCATGCTCATCATCAGCCTGTTTTTCTTTCATGGTATGTTGATTTTGAGTACTCTGCAAGATGACAATTCCAGGATGCTGGATTGTATCCTTCTAACAAGTCAAAGATTAAGACATTTGATGTTGAGTAGGGGACAATGAGATGTGACTGAGAGGAAAAAGAGTATATATGTAAGACAGTTTTGTGGATGTCTCAGAACAGTTCTAATGTAAACCCTTTAAATGTATTGCAGTGCCACTTTGCACTACCGCTGTGATTTTCCACCAGTTTTCACACCTCCCCACTCTTCTTCAATGCCTCTTCATCTCTTCTCATGGTGGGCATTTGCTGCTCATCAGATCCCATGTTCATATGCAAACTGTCACCACTGGTTCAATACAACTGTGGGTCTGAAGCATCACCAATTGTTGGCACACAATTTTCCTTTAGGTCATCTGTGAGTCCTTTAGATCCTCACCAGTCGACCTACTCACAAATTTTGTGGCCTACCAAACCTACTCCAGGTTATTTTTGTGACTACCATGACAAGCTCATGGGTGCATCTTCAACTTCTACTAATCCCAGCATATTTATTTGATACTCCTATGGCTCAGATATGATATGTATGAAAGCCCAGTCAACTTGAGTTCACTTGCCCCTCCTATTCCTGAAAAAAACCTAAATGACTGGGGCCCTTATAGAGACTGACTCCATTTTGAAGCCACCGAATTCATTTTCAAGCAAGTGGAAATGTTAGCAGGCAACATTGATGATCTCTGCAACCTTTGGGGATGCTCTCTAGCTGAAGGCACTACTGGGGCCCATCCTCCTTATGTGGACCATAAGGAACTTTATGCCACCATTGACATGACATCCCTTGGCAATGTTTCATGGAATAGTTTCAAGCTACAGTACAGTGGGGAGCACCCACCAGGAATAGCCCCTCCATGTATGAACCAATTATATGAGTTCTTTTTCTGTTTTCCACACCAGCTTGTTAAGGAAATGCTATTTAATCCAAATTTAGATGGCCATGTAGACTATATCCCTTATCAAGACTTCACAGAGGTAGATCATGCTCCAAAATATGAAAATTTAATGTCTGGTGATTGGGCATGGATGCAAGCCATATGTTCATCCCTTCGGGTCTTGATGTAATCTTACATAGTGTCTCAAACAGGACAAGATCACTCAAAATTGACAGATGAAAGGGGTGACATTCATTTCTATTGTATTGGATAGTAATAAAACTATAGTTTCTGTGGGAACTGGCAATCAGGAATACTGGCATATCTATCTGTCTATTGGAAACATTTATAATAATGTTTTCCATGCCAACCAAAACAGTGTGGAACTATTGGCATACCTTGCCATACCAAAATATAAGTTGTCTCCTTTCTCCCAATAAGTTTCATTGTTACTAACATTACAAAGCTGTTAGGAAGGATAATTCCACCTGATGATTCAAGAAGCAGCTCTTCCATGCTGCCATGTTGAAAATACTCTCAAACCTGGAATGATGACCACTGAACTACTATGCTGTGCTGATTGATTCTACCACTACATTGTCTTTGAAATTGAATCATACATTGCAGATTACCCTGAACAGCTTCTAGTGTCTGGAATTGATCAGAATTGGTACAGTAGGTATATTTTCAGAGTTCTATGATGACTAACTTCTTATGAATATTTGTAGATGTATAGCTTTTCCAAGCGACCTTGATACAGATGGTGCTCCATGCACATCATCCCTAATGCAAGCTCTCACTGAAGATCTTACATCCAATGCAGCATGGACTGAATGTGGCATTGACATCAATGTTGTGGTGTGTCCAGTACTGATCTATTCTCAGCTGATATTCACATGGCAAAATCTACTGTTCCAGCCATTTATCTTTTATTTTCCCTAAGCTGACATATGCCAGCTCATTGCCCCCAACATTCTCCACCAGCTTTTGAAAGGAACATTCAAAGATCACCTTGTTGACTGGGTTGAGAAGTATTTGGAGTGTACATATGGAAAGGCTGGTGCAAAGGAACAGTTAGCCAATATAGCTCGCTGGTGAGTTCTTTTGATCACATTTGCAATCTATTATCAAATTGACACCATGTTCTATTAGCCTTGCTGTCATTCCTCCCTTTTCAGATCTTAGAAAATTTCCAGATGGGTGTGGGTTTGAATAGTGTTGGGGAACAACTCAAAGGCATTAATGAAGGTGTGTTTCCTTCATTTTCCCTCTCTCTTCAACTTGCTCAAGTAGTTTTGTAGATTTCTCTACCAGTCATTGATGTTCATGTTTTCATTAACATGATGTGATTGTTTCAAGGACTGCTGGAATTCTGTTACATCATCCATTGCAGTGAGGTCACTGAGAAGACTCTCCAGGAACTAAGGGTCATACTTGCCCATTTCAATCAATACCATGAGATATTTTGCAGCACTGGGGTTTGCAGTGATTTCTCCCTGCCCCACCAGCATTTGCTTGTTCATTATGAGAAAATGATCAGGCTCTTTGGGGGCACCCAATAGCCTTTTCATCTCAATAACAGAATCAAAACACATTGTTGTGGACAAGAAGCCATGGCAGTGGTCAAGTAGGCACAACACCCTTGGCTTGATGTTGTGAACAAATCAGCATCTCTCACAACTAGCTGCCACTTGCAATGACTTTGAGACTCATGACATGCTGTTTCCATTCTCAGGACAAGGCATGTTGCAGTCCCCTGTTTTTGCTAGAGTCAATTAACAAAGAGGTATATTTCATGGTTGTGCAGTCCATTATCCCAGCTTCAAATCCATCTCTACCAACTTAGGATGGCACAGAGAACCAAGATTGTTCCAAGGACAAAGATGAGTATAGTGGCATTATGGATGACTCACTTGGACTGGCACACTTGGATGTCAAACTGGCCCAAACTCCTGGTCAGTTAACTAGATCTACATACTGCCATGATGACTGACATGCAGAAGCTCAGGGCCATGCAATGACAATGTCCATGCTCACTGTTGAACTCAGAATCCCAGACCTTCATGTATGAGTAGGACACTTTCTGACAGAGCAGATTGATTCTGAGTTGGCATCAATTTTCACTTGTGCTGCCATCTGTGATCAACTCCTTGGGCTCATCAAAGTCAAAGTTTTCCTCTTTGCTTCTGTCACATTCATGGCCTCAAGTGATCCATGTGGAATCAACAGATTGCATTGGGAGCAAATCTGTGAAACTCCATCTTGGCACAATGGTGCAGCAAGATATGACTGCATGCTGGTCAACATGGATGAAACCACTGCTGGGATGTTGGGAATGGATGTCACATGTGTGCTTTGTATTTTTCTTTTTTTTTTATTCATTCATATTGACAGTAAAACCTATTCCTGTGCTCTTGTGCACTGGTTTGATTGCATATCCAATACTCCAGACAATGTTACCAGAATGTGGATGGTTGCCCCTTTCACACTCAAGAATGGCTCAAAAAGCCTTGCTGTTATTTCAGTTGAGAGTATCATTTGAAATGTCCATCTTCTACCTATTTTTGATGACAAATGAGTGCCCAAACATGTTATTTTTGACAATTCTTTTGATATCTACCATGGATTTTATGTTAACCACTTCTGTGATCATCACACATTTGATCTAGTTTCTTAGTTTTGTTATCTCCTCATCTGAATATACTTTGTGTGTCTAACAACCCTTGTATGTCTTAGCAAGACTGACTCTCAAGCATGATAAGACAATTAAGATGGTGGTCATGCTAGCTAATTGGCTTGTCAAGTTATTGGTGCTAATGGCAGGTCATAAGTTTAACTAGACATGGTAAGATTGCATAAGCATGATATAAGTCAAATTTAAATTTAGTGATGCTATATCAAAGGCTGGACTATACCTGAATGATGTTTTGCCAAGGACTATGAAGAAGTCCTGGAAGTCCTGGCTTGCTAAGTGTGTGGAGCTCAAGTGCCAAAGGGGACTTACCCAGCACTTGAGCACAGCTCTGGCATCCCAAAAAACTTCATATGTCTAATTTTGAAACCCATCATGGTAATTGTCCAAATCAACACATGCCCTGCTCAGGCCCTGCCAGTGATCAACTTGGGATCTTTGGCTGATTTGATGTTATCATAATTGGCAGAGCAGTTGGAAGTTAAGTGAGTTACTCTTGCTAAGGCACTCAAGATCCAGCTCATGGTACAAGGCTCAAAGTCAAAGATGAACTTTGGAACCAAAGTGACACAATTGCAATATCAATTAATTGATTGTAATCAATATTTTGACATTATGAACTTACAGAATTATGATCTTATCCTGAGAACCCTGTTCCTATTCCAACACAAGATTGAACAAGTCCTGCATTGTTGTCAGAGGGGGCCTCTGAACTGCTACAAATTCAAGAAGAGAACATTCAGGTCTTGAGTCATGAGCAGCTGACATCTTGGAGAAATGTGTTGATACTCTCTGAAAGCAGCTATATGAGATGACTAAGCCTCTCTGTGCCATTGCTAGTGAAACTGCCCAACCACCACTGTGGCTTATCAATCATTAAATTCCATTAATTGACCCTCACAAGATCTGCCTTGGTGATCCTTTCATTGTCCTGAGGCATTGAGACCTCAATGGATAGAGAAGAAGAAGGATTAGGGCATTGGAAGGTGACCATGAATGGCAACACTGTTCCAATGCTCCTGATTTGCAAAGTTGGAACTGATAAGCTCCAGACTGTGGTGGAGTTGCAGGTATGCAATGTGAATACACACAAGTTATCATTGCCACTCCCTGATATCAACAGGATACTAAGATGAGCCTGCAATGGCAGATATCAATCAATATGTCAAATATATAACTCCTTCAAGGTCCTCTGACTTACTCTGGACCTGTTCTGCTGCAACTCTAAAGCTGTTTCTATGAAGTACATAACAAGAGGGTACAAGGATACTCCTGTTGCCCATGGCAGAGAAGAGAGAGGTGAGTTGAGAATGCTCACTGAGATAGAGATCAAAGTTCCTGTGACCAAGTTTGGGTTAGTTGAGATTGATGAGATCAACCCTTGTGAGCTTCTTGAAAGCTTGATCTTGAGAGAAAATGAATCTCATTATTATTTACATCATGGGGTCTATCACCTTTAAATACATTCAGAAACCTGTATGTACTTGTGTGTGATGTAGCTATAACAAGGTTGATGATGTCAGAATGACATCATAGGATCTGTCATGCTGCTCTGCTTATTTCAAATAGGTGAAGTTGAGTTTGGATTAACCCAACATAGCAGTTTTGGAGCTGAGAAAGTTCCAGACCAATGACATCACAGCTGAGTTATAAAGACTGCATCTAGATTATCATGTGGTTGATCTTGAAGTGTAATCAAGTTTATGCTTTAATTAAGTTTGACTGATGCATCAGTCAAGCCTAATAGTTGACCTATATCTTTAGTAACATGAATAGTGTATTACCACTATGGTCTCCCTGTATTGACAGAGCACAAGACTTAGTGTTTGATTCACAGAATCTCAATACTCCTCCTCACTAGAATGTTATGTATATAAAGGATATGGAATCAGCTTCAAAGCATGTTTTCTTGAACCTTGACATTTCCTAGATTCTTGGTGAAGATATCTGTGAACTGTTTTGTGGTTTTGACATAGAATAATTCAACTTCTTTGAACCCAATGGCTTTTCAGATGTAGTGATTATCCTTTCTGACATGTTCTGTGTGACCTTCCTATACAGGATTTGATGCCAAAAACATAGCACCTTGATTGTCCACACATAAAGGAATTGGCTTGAGTGAAAAGCCTAGTTCTTTGAATAGGATTCTCATCCAGACTATTTGCTTTGCCACTTCTGTTATTCCACAGTATTCTGCTTCAGTGGACACGATTACAACATGTTTTTGTCATCTTGAAAGCCATGAGATTATTCTATTTGCAAGACATATAGCATATTCAGTGGTGGATTTTGATGTTTCTACATCTCTAGCCCAATCTGGGTCAGAGTATGCTATAAGACCATTTTGAAGACCGTTTGTAGAGTATTTAAAGCACAGATTCTTTGTTGAAGAAACATAGTGAACTATTCAGATTACCTTCTGCAAATGTTCTCCTGTTGGATTTGCAGAGAACTGTGACATTTTGATTACTGCAAATGCAATGTCTGGTCTTGTTCCAAGCATTAGGAAAAGAAGCGAGCCTATTACAGATCAAAAGAGGCTTTCAATCTTGGGATCAGGTTTTTCCTGTGTGGATGGCATAGGATTATATCTAGAGGGTGAAGATGTTGTAACTGTTTTACAGTTCTCTTGACCAAACTGTTTGATGACCTTTTCAGCATAGGTAACTTGATCAAGAATAAGAGTTCACTTGATTTGATCTCTTGTTACCCTCATGGATAAGTATTCATTTGCATCTCCAAGATCTTTGCATTCCCATTTCTTCATGAAAGATTTCTTTTTCTTGAGGACTAGTGTTTTACCACTACCCATGAAAAATGCATCATTAATGTATATTACAACGATGATGAAGACCTTTCCTTTCTTTTTTATATAAACTGCGTATCAGCATGTAGCCTTTGATAGCCAAATTTGATAAGAGAAGCATGGAGTGCCTTGTTCCATTTGAGTGTGGCTTGCTTTAGTCCACATGTGGCTTTATTCAATAGACATACTTTTGAGGGATTTTTTGAATCTATGAAGCCTTCTCATGGAGATCTCTTCACCAAGATCTCCATACAGAAATGCTGTTTTGATGTCTAGTGCTGATATTTTCCAATCATGTAGTGCTGCTAAAGCTAGAAGGAATCTGACTGTTTCAAATCAAGTGACAGGTGAAAAGGTATCTCCATAGTCCACACCAAAGATTTGTGTGAAGCATTTTGCAATGTATCTTGCTTTGACATGGTTGCCTGTTCTGATAGCAACAACCCATCTCTCTTTCACTGGTTGACAGTCCCTGGGCAAATCTATAAGTTTCCAGACTTTCCTGTCATGTAGAGATTTCATTTCATCTTCACATGTGGTTTTTCATGCTTCCTGTTGTTCTTGTGGTAGGTTGGTGATATCTTTGTAGTGTATTGGAATTTTCCAATCAGCAGATCCTGTTACTGCTGCTGTCAATAGTCCATTTATTCAACCTTGTGACATGACTTGTCTGTCTTGTCTGATGTTTGACACTTGTTTGACTGAATTTTGAGCAACTAAGCTAGAAATTGATTCATACAGTTGTTCTAGACCTTCTTGAATGGTTGGTTCTTCCATTTCTTTATCATAAGCTTATTCTTCTTGAACTTGCTCATCCTGAATTTGTACATCCTCTTGAATAGGGGTTTGCATTGAAGCCCTAATCCCCTGTCATTCTATCTCTATGAAAGTGAGATCTACATAAGCAGAGTCTGGTTGGACTCTTCTTTGGGCTATCCTTGTGGATCTTCAAACAGGTTCTTGAGGTTTGAAGGTTTGTTCATGTTCTCTCCTAGTAGGATGATATTGATGAGAATATCCTCTAAATCTTATAAGAGATTCATCCTCAGTTTGTCTTGGTGGCATCCAGTCTCTCCCTTATTGAACCAGGTTCTTCTGGTTCAGTTACTTCTTGTAATTTTTGTTTTGCTTTGTGTCTGTCTATGTCTTCTTTTGTGTTTCCTTCCTTGTCTGAAAGGAGAGGGAGGTACAGAGTGATATGAATGTCATGGTGGTTCCATTTTCTTTGGTGTAGAGACTTTAGAGGAAGTTGGTGATGTTGTTGAGGAAGTGGAAGATGTGTCTGGATGATCTCCTGATGAGTCTTCATTACTAGTACTGCCTTCTAGTGGTGCTTGTGATTGATTGGAATTTAAATTTGCTCTTGGTATTGGTAGTGGTGCTACCAGATCTCAACATTGTACTGATATTTCTTGAGATTCTTGATCTTCTTGATCAATAGAGGCATCGTTTGCTATTGTTTCTTCAGCCTCTACTAGAATTGGAATTGGTCTATCTTCTTGGCCTTTAAGGGAACACTGATTCATTAAAAATGGCTTGTGGAGAGTCAAAGACTCTTCTCCTGGTCGTTGACCAGCCTTTGATGTTTGGTATTTAAGGTATAAAGGTCATTTCTTTGGCTTTTGCACTGAGTTTGTCTCTTCTTTGTTCTGGGGTGATATAAACAAATGCTTTACAACTGAATACTTGAAAGTAAGAGACATCTGATTTGTTGCCACCTTTGAAGATTTCAATAGGGGTCTTCCAGTTGTGACGACAAATTGGTTGTCTGTTATAGATGAAGGTTGCTGCTTCTACTGCATCTTTCCAAAAAGCTTTTGGTAAACATGCATGATGTTACATAGCTTCTTCTTTTTTCATTATGGTTCTGTAAATCTCTCTGCTTGACCATTTTGTTGAGGAGTATGAGGTACTGTTGTTTGATGAGTGATACCCCTGGAAGTGAAGAACACATGAAGTTTGCCTGTGAATTCTCCTCCTTGGTCTGAATTAATAGAGGTGAGCTGTTGACCAGTAAAGGTTTCAGCCCAAGAAACCATGTTTTTAAAGTGTTGTGCAGCAGTGGCTTTGTCTCTGATAAATGCAACAAGTGCAAAACCAGAGTGATCATTGATAAAAGTAAGAACATGGTGTGCTCCTGATCTTGATTCCACAGGATAAGAACCCATTGGATCTGTGTGTACCAGTTCAAGTGTGTGTGTTGCTCTTTTTGAAGAGTTTGGAAAGGATTTGTTGGACATTTTGCCCATAGCACATCTTTTACAAGGAGGATAAGACATGGGGATGACATTGAGGTAGGCCAGTAAGACTTTTGACTCCATGTCTCAAAGCATTGTCACTTGTGTGTCTGAAGCACTGGTTTCATATTTCATATGAAGAGGTCTCTTGGCTGCTTGATGGTTCATTGGTGTGATCTGAGATAATCAAAACCAATGTAACTTAGACTGTGATGATAAAGTAGATGCCTGTATCACAAGTCTACCACACTTGTTTCAAATTCTGGATTATTTTCCTTCAATCTCACATCTGAAGCCATGCAGAGTGAGAGTTGGAAGTGAAAGTAGATGCTCTTTTGCTTTTGGAGTATACCAGATGTTTTCTATAATGACCAGAGGTTTACCATCTTGTTGAATGATAAATTTTCCAGGTCCATATCCTATCAAAGGTGATTTGTCAGCAGTTTGATCAAGACCAGGTCATCCTCTGCTCAAAATCCAGTCAGAGATTTGAGGTTGAAGGGAAAAGAAGACTGGAGATGGTCAGACATCTGGATGGTTGTGTTTGGAGGGATGAAGGCTTTATGCAGGACTTATGTGTCGCATCTTCACACTGTCATGGCCTTCATTGGTCAGAGACACATCAGAGGAAATTCAGAGATGAACAGAGGACTGTCTAAGTCGATATTCCGCCTAAGGTATCTACATACAGAGTTGAAGTATATATAGTTGAAGGAAAGTCAGAGGCTATGTAGATATGTAAGTCAGAGGTCAGATAAGTAGGAGCCAGAGCTGTGTTCTGGTCCAGGAACAAACTGGAGCTGTACTACACAGCATTGAATGTATCATAGGGGCAAAGCTAAACTAAATACAGAACAAGGAAAGTACATAATAGTATCTGAGATGTGTCTGAAGGGATGGAGATCTGGAGTTGGTGAGGAGTCACTGGAGGGATCAGTGGAGTTGGTCCGAAGGTCAGAGTTGTTTCAATTACATGGAATATGACAGGTTTTGGCCTATCAAGTTCTGTTGCCTATGTGGGCAAATGTTAGAGCTGTGCAGGCAAACTCTGGTATAACTCCAGAACACCAGATATATGGATAGGACCTTGGATTCACCTTGTGTGATGTGCCACTGCTCAAGTCTTGGTGTTGTGATCCTGTATTTGTGAAGGGTCAGAGGTACAGAGATGAGTTGGAGTGACTCAGAGGAGAGCTAAGAATTACCATTGGGTTACAATGGGAGTCTGGCATCAAGCTTGATATCAGAGAATGTCTAGTCTATTTAATATCATGACTGAAGTTGTTACAGAGGGTTTGTACACTATATATGTATACTACAGAGGAGACAGATGAGTAAGTAAGTATGTACATATCTGATTGGTAAGACAGAGTTTGAAGGAATCATAGCCAGAGCAGTTCACTGGAGCAGTGCTGCACAGGGTCAGAGAAAGGTCCAGAGCATGAGAACTAACTAAATAGGGAACACGAGTATCACATAACCTATATACAGAGGTTTGAGGAGATGAGAGTGCATAATTGATGAGTTATTACTGGAGGTACAAGTGAAGTTAGTTCCAGAGGGACTGGAGTTGTCATGGATATGACAGCAAAGTCATCTATATATGGTGAAAGATGATCAGAACATCTGCTGTCAACAAGCCACTAATCTTGTGCTTGAAAGTCTGTGATTGTAGATATATTTTGCATTGGGGAAGGTGTGGCTAGGCCATTCTTTCCCATGTTCTTGTCTCTTACAGTATAACAGTTACCATAAGTTGATTGCTCTTCAAGGTTTACATTGTAATTTGTCAGATCTCCTATGTCTAGATCATAATGATTGTTTCTTGGATAATACCCAGAGATATTTCAGTTTGAATGGTAATAACCATAGCTGAAAGAACCATAGGGTTTATGATGATCTGCATATCAATGAGGTTGATTTTCCCATGTTATGTTTTCTGTTTGATCTGTTAAACCTCCTTGAAATAGAACCTGCTTCCTTTTTCCTTTTTTTATCTTTTCTCCTGTCACATACTAGAGGTGCTTGTTTTCCTCCTTCTGTTTGATTAGAAGCATCTCTGTCTTTTGGTAGGTTGTCTCCACAATAAGCAGGTTAGAATGAGAGAGTATGCTTTGGGATAAGAAAGGGCCTACTGATGAGCATAGGCTCTTCTAAAAGTGAGATGATTGATGGATTGGGGGATGCCACTGGTTGAATGGATGTTGGTGGTGCAGTGTAAGGAGAATCCCATGCTTGATGTGATACACCAGCCATATTCATTCCAGTGTCTTCATCCTGTTCACCATTGGAGGTGGTGCCAAGAGGATTAGAACAGTTTTTGATGTCAGCTTCTTCTTCAAACTCAGCTTCTTCTATCATTCCAACAAAGCCTTCTACCATCTTTGCACCAGAGTCTTGTACTTTGCAAGTTTTCTTCTTTCAGTTTTGATAAATAAAGCATCTCTGCTTCTTCTTCTTTTGATGTTGAGAGGCACCAGGTCTAAATCCTTTCTTTTGGGCTTGTGGCCCACCTTTACCTTTGGTGTACTCACTGGAGCCTTGTCCCATTGTTTGAGAATGCCACTTGTTTTGCTGAGGTGGCCCTCTCTTGAAAGGTTTTGTCCTATATGCAGTTGCATTTGATACTTCTGCAACAGCTTTGGCATGTCCTTTTGAAGGACCTTATTTACCTTGTGCTTTTCTGAGATTGATTTCTGCAAGGATAGCATTATGGATGTGATCTTGGGTTAGATTTCCCATGGTGGTAAATTGTGTCAGATTTTACACAAGATGATTGAGGTGTTTTGGTAGTTGAACCATGCAATGCATGGCTTGAGCAGATTCAGCTTGATTGTCTCCTGTGAGTTTAAGCTTGTTGAAGAGAGTTCAGACATGATTCATGTCCTTTGTGAATGTTCAACATTGTCTGTTATGATTTTGACATTGTCAAGGTCAGTCTGAAGGCTGAACTGTGCTGAGATTCCTGATGCTTGATAGAGATTCTGAAGAGTAATCCAGGCATCATGGGTCTTGGAGTTAGCGATGTTATTTGCATCTGCTCCAGTGCCATCAACAATATAGTGCATATCATAGGTTGAGAGTCTTGTAGCAATGTTGGTGTCTATAGACATGCAAATGTTTCCATAGACTCTGTCATCGAGCAGACACCAGTTTGCTTTACTTGCTGCAATAGTGCCAACCCAAGTGCATGTTTCATTGGCAAGTCCCCAAAGGTTATAGGCCTTAAGAAAGTTTTTTTATCCTTTCTCTCCATTCCAGGTAGTTATTCATATGGAGACATATCAGCATTCTCCAGAAAGGGAATTTTCTCACCTTGATGAATGATTATTTAGTGAAGTTTCATCAGCAAAAGGGGCATTGGCTCTTGAAATACTGCTTGCCTGGTAGAGCTGTCCTTCAATGATGTCATTACTGTAGATGATTCCAACTTTGTTCACAATGCTGTAGAAGACCAAAGGTCTTTACAGTGATATTTCCACTCTCCCAGCATTCATAGGTCCTTTGACCTCATTCAAAGTCCTCTGCCATCAGCCATCTTCATGAGCCAGAGCTCAAACCTCTAGAGGACTGAACCTCAGTTCCCATGCTTCAAACAAGTCATCCATAAGTTGGAGTTGTGTTTCTTAATTAGGATATTACTTTATTTTGTGTCTACATTTGTTCTTTCATGTTTCCTTTTTAATTCACGGTCTCAGAAATGCCCAGACTTAAAAAATTGTACTTAGAACTTAGTTCTATAGTAAAATACAACCACCTGCCATTCATTCTAAGTCTCCAAGTTCAATTTCCTTCAATTCCCTTCAACTTCCTTCACATTCTATTCTGTCAAGTCTTGCCAAATCCTGTTTGATTCCTTAGCTCTACCAAATGGAAAGGAATCAGACTCATATTTTCCAGCTCTCTGAACATCATTAAGTCATTCTCATATGTCCTTACCCTTTTGATTTCTCTCTTTCCAATTCCCTGGGTCAAGAACTACACTCACACCCAATTCATTAGCTTAAGTGTTCCACTTTATAGTTTCTAGGAGTTTTACATCATTCACAACAAGTGCAAGGCAGGAGATTATGAAATGAGTAATTCCAGGCAGGGTTGCAGTAGATACATCACAAGCAACCAGGTTTCTCAGGATAGACAAGAGCAGGTAAGTATGCTGATACATATGCAGCAATGTGTTTCCTTGGTAAGAAGGGTATTGTGAATATGAGAGCAGGACAGAATGAATGTAAAGTATGAGATGATGAGGATGATGATGGTCTTTCACCTAAAGAGATGCAAAGATCTCTTTATCTCATCCTCCAAGATAGCAGATGGTCCTATCAGTCAAGAGACCAATAGATTACAGACCTTGGTTGAAGAATTCAACAAAAGTAATTGAGGAACCACAAGATAGAGGGTCTCAGAGTAAGATAGAGAAGGAGGGAACTCAACATGACTCTCTGAGTTACTAGGATGACTAGCTAGTGTGTGGCCATAAGGGAACTCTCCTTACATTCAATACAGGACTATTTGTCTCTGTATATTTCTCTATCATATAAGGATAGGTATGAGTCATGAAACATGACTGTAGAACTGAACTTATTGGTATATTATAGATACCAGTCAATGGCACAAGTATATCATAACTATGGTAAGACAATAAGTAAATTCAATAGTGTAATATGACCAATTATCATGTGATTATGATCTACAACCTGGGTTGTGTGATGAAGAGCAGAAATTGAACACCCAGTTTCAACAACATACTTGATAACAAGAACTACCCCTGATCATGATGCTAGTGATCATCATGATGGATAGGAAGGGGGAGGGAAAACATCACAAAACTTCATGGTTAATCACCAATTTCAAGTTGCTAGCAGTCCACCACATTGTAGATACTAGTATTCAAAATTGATATGTATGGCCATGCAGCATGGGTGGTATTGCAGCACAGAGATTATGTTATCTTGTAAAATAGCTTGAGGGGCTCATGTAACAGGAGGGTACAAGGGTACTCCTGTTGTGCAGGGCAGAAAAGAGAAAGGTGAGCTGAGGATACTCACTGAGACAGAGACTAAAGTTCTTGTGACCAAGTTTGGGTTGGTCAAGATTGATGAGATCAACCCTTGTAGGCTTCTCAGAAGCTTGATGTTGAGGGGAAATGAATATTGTTATTAATTACATCATGGTGCTTATTGCTTTTAAACATACCCAGGAACTTAACAGGAGGGTACAAGGGTACTCCTGTTGCACAGGGCATAGAAGAGAGAGGTGAGTTGAGGATGGTCACTGAGATAGAGATCAAAGTTCTTGTGACCAAGTTTGGGTTAGTTGAGATTGATGAGATCAACCCTTATAGAGCTTCTTAGAAGCTTGATCTCAGGGGGAAATGAATCTCATTATTAATTACATCACAGCATCTATTGCCTGTAAATACATCCAGGAGTGTGTATGCACTTGTATGTGATGTAGCTAGAACAAGGTCACTGATGTCATAATGACATCATAGGATCAGTCATGCTGCTCCACTTATTTGAAATAGGTGGAGTTGAATCTGGATCAATCCAACACAGCTGTTGTGGAGCTAAGAAAGCTCCAGACTGATGACATCATAGCTGAGTCATAAAGACTGCATCTAGATCATCATATGGTCGATCCTGAAGTGTAATTAAGATTACACTTTAATTAAGTTTGACTGATGCAACAGTCAATTTTTGATTCACAGAATCTCAACAGAACTTGTGTGCACTTATGTGTGATGTAGCTATGACAAGGTCAATATGTCAGAATGATATCAGAGGATTTGTCAAACTGCTCCAGACATTTTAAATAAGTGGGGTTGAGTCTGGGTCACCCCAACACAGCAGTTGTGGCGCTAGGGAAGCTCTGGACCAATGACATCATAGCTGAGTCATAAAGACTGCATCTAGATCATCATGTGGTTGATCCTTTGAGAAGTGTATTTAGATTACACTTTGATGAGGTTTGACTCATGCATGAGTCAAGCCTAACACTTGACCTATGTCTTTAGTAACATGAATAGTGTATTATCACTACAGTCTGCCTGTATAAACAGAGCACAGGACCTAGTGTTCGATTCACACAATCTCAACATCATGATCTCACAACAGAAACATGTAACATGGGCATGTCCTCTATTGCAAAATTCAAGTTGCAGCATGAGTGGGCTTGCAGCAGAGATTGTCAATATGGAATTTGCAACACAAGTAGGCATGGACCACTAGCTTTGCAAAATTGTGGTGTGAATGGTCTTGCAACACATATATTATAAAACTGAGCGTGATCTTGGAAAAGTGGTCGGGAGGCTTTTCAGTCTCATACAAGATAAAATACAAGAATGATGTCCCGTCCAGCTGAAAAGCTACTACCTTCCATTTCACCGTCGGCTGTGAGCTTCTCAGCGCTATCACCCGGCACCTCTCAGTGTCGGGTCCGTCACGAAAGACAATGGCGAACGTCGACATCATAGTGTACAACTTTGCGAGACTCAAGGCACTACGCTATGAACAAAGAGGGATACCTCATGGTCAGTCGAGACTCGACATTGAATATTCTACACTCAGAAATGCGCGCTTATCTGCTAGAGAATTTTTAAGACGAAATGGCATTTTGAATATACTTTTAATCGACTGCTGTATCACCCGCAAACTCTGTCACGGTGTATCCCGGGTACGACCGAGTAGCTTGGAGACCCTTGATCTTCCGATCGTCCCACTGCCACCGGGACTACTTGTTCCACTTTTTTTTTTTTTAATCCAAACGCTGGTTTCATGCTGGGAGGACTTCATGTCGTGGACCATCTGCCCAAATGTCCATAGCGCAAGCGTGCATCCCCAACTGGAGAATTTCTGCCAGGGTTTGGGTTTCTTTCCAGTATAATGACAAACATCCGAAACGCCGCTTCGTTACAGGTGATTGGTGATTGGCACCACTGTCGCAGTCACTGCCATCTCTTGGATGTTTCCGCATATGCATTCATGCGCCATAAGCGGGGGGAAGCAATAACTTATATCGGGTTTTACAAAGGGCAAGTAATGGTAGTTGCTGGCGGGCTCCATTTTCATCTTGACTCACGCAATCAACACAACACACATAACATGTACCTCCATTCTCCTCCTCTTCTACACATTGGCGCCATTGTTGCAGTTGTTGCTGCCATCCAACTTGAAGATCGTTCGGGGAATCATTGCCCGAACTATGGAGAAGCATATTGTTGTCCGAGTCCCCATCCATCACGTGGGTACATGGGGTCGGACGTTCAAAGAACTATCATAGTGAGCGTCCTTGATAACTTGGGATGTTCCAGCGGATTACATTGAATGCAGCACATCGATCGCTGCTTTAAAGTAAAGAAGGACTTTTCACAGATCTCACTGCCGTGCACAAACAGTGACCATCCCTACCTCCAATGCTGCGTGAGAAATGAACATAGATGGGGGTCGTTTTGCACACCTTTTCAGACGGATGATCCCCCGCCTCCAGAACCCGAGCCTTCGCAAAATTGCTACCTGTATGGAGAAGCTATGTGTTGTCCCATTCTCCCTCAAGTGGGAGGCTGGGATCTATTGCACCCCATAGTGAGATTCACCTGCCCTTCATAAATTTAAATACCCCGGCTGACAACAGTGCATGCAGGTTTCTGTGGGCTGTTATAAGAGTCCTGTGTATCGAAAAGGGAGGGCATGGTGCAGTTCCAGGAGAAAACAACAAGCTTCCCTCCGATGCTGCAAAAGAGTGAGTCAGAAGTGCACGATTAATGTAGAGCAAAATTGATGCTCTCATGAGCAGGAGTATGACAACATGACATTATGCATGTCATTTCACAGTTGGCTTTCTTACTAGTAGACAGACTATTGTGTCATTTTGATGCAAAATTCAACTAGGAATCATTGGTTTAAGAGGTTTGAGAGGGGTAGAGGCCAGAGTTTTGCCTGCTTTCAATAAAGCTTCCCACTGTTAAAGGGTCATAGAAGCTCGAAATGATGTATTCATGTGTTTGTGGTCCACAGCCACCCATTTTAACATTGTAGAAGACCAAAGGTTCCTACAGTGACATTCCTGCTTCCTTTAAGTATTCATAGGTCCTCTGAGCTCCACTGAAGTCTTCTGCTGTCCCTCTGAGATTCAATAGTCAGACAAGCCATTGTCTCGAGTCATAACTCCAACCTCCAGAGGACCAAACCTTTGTTTCTGCACTCTGAATGAGTCATCCACAGTTAGAGTTGTGTTTTCTAATCGGATATTCCTTTATTTTGCATCTACATTCATTCCTTCATGTTTTCTTTCTGATTCACAGTTACAGAAAAGCCCAGACTCAAATGTTTCTACTTATAACTTAGTTCTACAGTGAATCACCACCATCCAGCATTCATCCTAAGTCTCCAAGTTCGATTTCCCTCAACTTCCTTCAACTCCAGTCGAGTCCAGTCAAGTCCTATCAAGTTCTGACAACTCCTAGTTGATTCCTTAGCCCTACTGAATGGGGAGGAATCAGACTTACAGTGACTCCAAAAACTGTTGCAATGTTTGCCACATTTAGAGTGTATGTAGTGTACTGGCTATAATTATGGGAATTTCACATAGCGTTGGTGAGACTGAATATAGTAAAAGCCCCTGGCTACGTAACGGTCTGTGGATCAGGTGATTTGGTCTGGTGGTGCCAGAGATATGGCCATTAGAAAACAGCAATACCATTGCAACAGTTTTTTCACTTTTGTGCTGGTACATTTAAATGACATGATATTTGGTCATACAAACAATGATATACATATAATGATTGTTTCTGAGTTTAAATATATTCACACTCCTCTTTATTTGTAATCACTATTATTATATATTCTACCTTTTCCACCCAGAAAAATATTATTCTCTCTATGCTTGATGCTGGTCACTCTGCTTGCTTCTACTGTTGTAGAATGCTCTACTATATCCAGACTTTGAAAAAATAAGCTTTTTGAGCTTTTAACATCTTGTGGAGGTCATCTAATCAAGCTTTTCCCTATTAATATTCAACACACTATGTATTTGATTAGCTTTTGCCAGGCCAATAATGCTATTCAGGATACCAAAACCATTTCTAATATCATCAATGCATCCCTATCCATCAACATAGTCCTTTATCACATGAAAAAGTCTAGTATAGAGGCTGTGGTAATCAATAAATGCCCCCTCCTTTCTATTAAACATTACAAAGCCTACTTGAATTTTGCATATATGCTTTAGAACTGGACTTGAAGGAGATTATATGGTTATAAGAGATTCAAATAAATCATGTGGTGTTGGGTGGGTGTAATTGGGGCCAGAAAAATGGCTTAATGATAGATTAGCAGATAGAGTTGTCAAGTATGGGACAGATTTCTTGATTACCACAGCCTTTATACTAGACTTTTTCATGTGATAAAGGACTATGTTGATGGATAGGGATGCATTGATGATAT
>JBBPTO010000454.1:0-29932 GCA_038094155.1 Pulveroboletus cf. aberrans
ATAATCTTCGCTATAAGTCTGATCTCATTCTCAATGAAAGAACAATTGAAGTCATGTATCTTTCCATTCGACGATCACATCATGCACTCCTTGCTCTCAGCTTCTTCATTGCGATGTTACTCACGGTATTCAGCACACTTCTGTATGTCACTCTTGGCTCTACGTTTGGTTTGAGGTAGACTCCATTCATACAGGTACTTTGCCGAGCGAGGGACATGGGACGATACTCTTGAAACATTCATCAACTCGGACGGGGATCCGTCCCAGTTTGCCGTAGGCCCTTCACATTGGACTCCTGCCCCTCTGCTGACTTGTCACATATCAGTCGATACCAGCAGCTGCATGGTGAGTGTCTTGTTCTATCCCCATTGGTCGGCTGGCTCGTGCTTTGTAATGATTTATACATTCTTTTTGCCAGGTTTGTTCTCGTCAGTGAGTGTTGTTCCCGCTCATCTCACAGCAATGCTCAGTTTACTATTCCTCGTTCACGCTCGTATCACAAACCAGCGATCACCACAGTGGGCTACGGCGAGATAACCCCCCGATCCACCCTCGGACGTTTGATCACGGTCCCGCTCCTCGCGTTTGGCCTACTCCTGATCGCTCTCCCCAGTTTCGTGCTTGGGCGGGAATTCAGTATCGTGTGGAGACAGATGAACAAATATGAAGTGAGCGCTGCATGTCTTCTCATGGGCGGTCGATATTGATGTGATGACAGTCCGATGGTCGAGATTCCAATCTGAGCCTAGATCGAGACTCGGAGGCTGCTTTGGATGTTCCCAGTGAACGCGATCTGTCCAATCGGAAACTGGCTCAGAACCAGACGGAGCTCAGTCGCCAGATCTCAGAGCTGCGTAGTACAATGGAGATTCAGGGAGAGCTGATCCGACGTTTGGTGACCATGCTCGACAGTGATACAGTACACGATACGGGTGGCATGACAGGCGTCGGGACAGGCTTTGGAAGGGAAGTGAGCGGGGGGGTTCTAGTCAAGGGGAAAGAAAGGGGAGGGGAGGGCCCAAACGATGACCCCAGTAACCGCCCAAGTCAGAACAACGCATGAGATTGCCGGACGAACACGCATTTGGAGCTTGTATCTCTCTCCATCCTAACTGAGCGTCAGTTTCTGAACCAGAATATATCATCGAGAGTGTTCATTTTCGTAACAGAGGACAGCGAGACTCTTGGTGCGCTTCCCCGCTTCTGCTACCCATGTACTTTGCAGAGGACCTTCCTCTGAGGTATTCAAGGATGCTATGGATGTCCCCGAAGCAGCACGAAATCATTCACTCGACCCCATAGAGAAGAAAGCTCGAGCTCTCCAGCTGGCTTCAAACTCCACGATTCTTGACTTGGAAGTGGACTCGGAACAGTTGGGATGCTTCGCGATCGTGCATCGTGGGCACTTGCAAGAGGAAACTCTTCATGCTGAAAACACAAATTGACGTCTGGCGTGCTTCTCTCTGTTAATTCTTCCCTGTAAAAGGACAAGACGTCGCTGAAACGAGTCATTCGAATAGGCTTCGACGCGAGTCATGACAAGGTATGAACTTGGCGTTACAGGTGAACATCCCTAGCTCCGGAAGCGCCTGAATATAATCGTTCGTGGACATCTCTCATGGGAACATCATGAAGCTATAAGCATACGAGGCGCCCGACATGGTGCGCTGGTAGGAAGTATACTGCTGGGCCGCTGACAAAATCTGTGGGTCGTTGTCAGCGACACATCCAAGCCTCGAGAGGGATGTCGGCGAACGCACCTGCATCGACTTTGTCTGATGCTCTAGCGTCCCAACGATGAAGTTCAATGTCGAGGTGGTAATCAGATGAGTGACTAGAGGTCGATATAACACTGAAGCCCGGTGAATGATGTCTGCAAACGCGCCCAGGACGATGTCCCCCTGCAGGTTCCAGCGGATGAACCGGTCATTGAACTGGTACATGTTGAGCATCTCTGCCGGGAAACTACTTGGCATGTCGTCCACAAAGACTGCGCACGACGTGTAGTAGTCATGCAGGGCATTTTGACGATATCCGGGCCCAAGTCGGTGATTCACAAGTCGTGTCAGGTATGCCACGTCGACCGAATCGGTCCCACAGAGCTGCAACTTATGGTCGAACCGGTTGGACGGAGGGCCGAAGGTGACGATGAAGACTTTAGAGCCCTGCCGTTGGTATGGCTGAAAAAATGAAGGCACTAGTGCAAGAGACGCATCACCCATGCTGTCTCAGCTCTTCGTCCACGCAGGAAATTCTCAAGCACCTCGGCCCTAACATTTCCGACGATTGGGTAACTGTTTACCCTTGCGGGCGTTGGCTACATTTCTCCGGTGGACAAGTGAGCGCGGAGTGTTGGCCAACGCGAGCGACGTGGAAGGTTGAACATTCAAGTTTGAACAAGTAGGATTGGCGCGACGCGGAATGGGCGACGCGATTGGATCGATACAAGATTTTCTCCTGACAATCCCATGGATCTTAATTATACTCATAACTTATTCAGACACCGCACCTCATGAGCGATGACTTGGTCCGTCGTCGATACTAATCCAAGTGTGGACAGGGATCTTGAGAGGTGTGTCAATGTAATCCTTGCTCGAATTCTTCGAGTTCACGGGTGTGGTCTTTTGTAGTACCAGCCTATGAGCCCGACACTAGCAAGAAAGCCCGTGGACATCTAAACGATCAAATCAACTTGGCATGCGTCTCACCACCGGGAGACGAGCGCCGACCCCCGTGGTATGCAACGGACCGCTAGCGCTCTCAGAGTGGAACCGGATGCCCTAAACCCTCCAGGCCGAGTCAGCGGCAGACTTGACCACGAAGAGGGGAAAGGGGGCTCACCAGAACACAAGAACGTGCTCGCTATAGCACGCTCTAGGCCGTCTCACCTGGGCCCAGCAATGCAGAGGTCCTGAGCTTTGCCGGGGTGGCACGACAGACAATGTCATGCAGTGGCGCGAGGGCCAGGGTTCCGCACGGGTACGGGTACGGTGTTGAATAGCTGGACCCGCGTGCATGCCGTGCACTTTCACCGCGGGTTGACGGTGTTCTACGGGTATGGTAAGGGACTTAGGGGCGTTCAGTGGCCCGGGGCCTGGGGCCTGAGGTCCCCGCTCCATTTTTGTACCTTCGAATGAACCTTGTCGCTGGAATGATGTTTTTGCATGAAGTCTACTTTAGGTAGATCGTGGTTGCCAGTCACCCGAACCGGGCCGTGCCAGCGGGTGATGAGTCATCGACTGCTCCTGCCAGGTCCTTTCTTTTGTACTCTACTCTCACCATCAGCCGGGAATGTCAAGCCCACTCGCTACCGACCATTTTCTCAATCAACCCCGGCCCAACTTCGTCGTTGGTGGTGGGGATGACTTTGTTGACACAACCACTCTTGCTGCTCATGATTTCGACGTTGATACGCGAACTGGCTTCATGCCCCCAGATCCCCCTATAAGCCGTCTCCCCGTTGAATGGGAGTCATGGGAGAAGGTCCTCGATCAAGCGATGGCGACTAAACTGCAGCTGGCAGTGAAAAAGGGTTTAAATGAAGATGAGATCACTCAGTCTGCTTTGTGGAGAGCGAGCGTGCGGGATGATGTGCGTCTCTTTTTGGTCTCAATATACCCCAACTCAATTTGGCTCCTTGACCACGCCATTACTTTGTGCGATGACGACCTGCATCGTGCAGTTACCCGTGCTTCCAACTAAGGGCCTTGCGACATCCGAACTGCTACTTCGACGAGCCCATCATGTGCTTGCCTTCATCATGCATATGTATGTTCACACACTCCCCCTGGATACTGAGATTCGCATCCCACGGAGGATTTCTATCCCTCTCCTTGAGGTCGCGGCCTATCTCCAGCTTCCACCCGTCGCAACGTACTCCGACACCGTTCTCTATAACTGGACTCTCAAGTCGCCAGGAGACGAGGTGACGCCACCCGCGCTCAACAACCTTCGCAGCCAGGACCTCTTCACGGGAACGACGGACGAGCAAGAGTTTTACCTGGCCTCCTCACGCATCGAGATCAGGGGCGTGGAAGCCCTTGAGCTCATGCGTGCCACGATGGACGAGATGTTCGTCGGAGATGAAATCGCCGTGCGACGGATCACGGGGTACTTACACAAGCTCGCCTCCGTCATCGATGATCTGACACGCATCTTGATGGACGTCAAGAAAGGCTGCGATCCCGAGTTCTTCTACCACAATATTCGACCCTGGTTTTGTGGCGAGGACTCCGATCCGACGCACAGGAAATGGATCTTTGAAGGACTTGAGGAACTTCCGGAAATAGAACCTCCGACAGATTTGTCTGGGCCGAGTGCTGGTCAGAGCGCATTCATCCACGCGCTCGACATTTTTCTCGGTTTGGACGACGGAAACACCGGCGGTGAAGTGCGCGACGAGCGGTGTACATTGCTTCGCCGCATGCAGATCTACATGCCACGGCATCATCGCAACTTTCTGCGTCACCTGACTGCCAACCCGAGACCTTTGCGGGACCTGGTGATCTGCGGCGGAAACCCCCAGCTCGTAGAGGCATACAACGATGCCGTGCGCGCGGTGAGGGGGTTCAGAAACAGGCATCTACAGCTTGTCGCGCTGTACATCATTGGGCCAGCTAGTCATGAATCTGGAAGGGTAGTGAGGGAAGCAGAAGAAGAGGAAACAAAACCACCATTGACGGGCACTGGAGGGACTCATTTGGTGCAATTTTTGAAGGGCATCAGGGACAAGACTGCAGAGGCGGTGGTTGATGTAGGCATGAAACCAGCACCTTGACTTCAGTGGGCATAGAGTAGCACTAGAACTTCGTGAATGCAAATACCCCACGAACGAGCACGCGCAGGAAAGGTGAAAAAGGATGCATCTGCGGTACCTGGATACATCAGGGCGTTTGGGTAAGTACAATTGGTGATCCACAGAGTATTACGGTTCGCTCGAGTCTAGGCTGATGAGCCTGAGGCCTCAGCAGATATCTTGCGTGCCGAGGCTGGTGTATCACATAGTAGTAAGAGGGATGTGCGCGTGCGAGCGCGCCTGTGTCAGTGGTGCTGGATGTCGAGTCGTTCCGAAGGGATAAATGTGAACAAATGCTAACCTCCTGGTTGCATGCTCTATACAGGGATGATCTGCTCATCCGTACTCCGCTCAGTTTCCTACAAGTGTTATTTCACTAGGTGAACTGTCGCGTGCCAGTGGAATATGGTCAATACACGACAGAATTTTTGACATTGCCATAGAATCGACGGCAAAATCGACGCGTATCACCACATCAGAAGCTGGATGACCTGACGGGTCGTCTGCACCGTCCTGAGGGATCTCGAGAGACCTGACAGGAAACAGGTCGAGTTGAACCCCGCGATGCTACGCAGGGATTGAGGGCTGCAATCAAATGAAATGAAGCCAAAGAGTGTCGGACAGTTGATAGCAACGCTTGTACTGACCCATCCTCGACCTAAAAACGGGTTCCAATTCCCTCGTGACGCTGGAGATTGTGCGCCATGTCCCATACGATGGTGAGACACGATCCACTACACGGCATCGGAGGACAAAACTGGGGACAATGAGAATGAAAGATCAACCCGTGTACAGCGCGGTCACGGTCGCTGTACAGTGCGCGGGGTTGAGCACATACCGTGGGCCCGAGTCCACCCACATAAAACGCTACTCATTTTGGAAATGCTCAATATGCAGGAACTCTACTATGTCACCGTGACCTCGATATCTGTTGGGCTGAAGTACTAGCAATCATCGCATGCGCGTTGATAGCTCAATTACGCACACTATAGACCACACAGGTTCTGACGATTTAAATCCAACTATATCAACGGGTGGGGTTAATTCACATCAAGATAAGCACGTGTAAGCACGCTGGCTTACCTAGGTCCCATAACTAGTACATACACCGTCCGCGCTACTGAATGCTAGTCATTCAGTATTCTGCCTTTTGGTGTAACGGCTATCCGCGGCGGTCAGGTCGTTTACAGCACGCTGGTGAGCCCATCCAGCAACATTCGACCAATTCCGGATTCAGTTCCACCGACAGTATCCAAATTCATCTCGCACGTTTCAACTATAGATGTCAACCCCGAAAATATACGTGTCCGAGTTGGAGGGGGGTGCCTTTTCAAAAAATTATACCAAGTACTGTATCCATACGGCCTGAACATCGTTGTGGTTCTGCCATGTCCGGGCCGGGCGTAGCGGGTTGGATAATAGGCGGTGGATGCTCAGCCAAAACGAATCCGTATGGATTGGGAGTTGACAACCTTGCGGGAGTGAAACTCGTCCTTCCGAACGGTGATTTCACGGGAGCAAGCGAGACGAAAAATCAGGATCTATTTTTCGCCATAAAGGTGTGGTACACAGGTTATTCACTGGACCTGAGCTTGACTACGACGTTAGGGAGGAGGCAACAATTTCGGTATAATCACCAAGAGGACACTAATCACCCATGAATAAGGAGAATCTCATGTCTGTTTCGCTTCATGTCCTTCTCACCCGCATACGCACATACTAAACTCACCTGCTGTTTTGTTTCGGAATTTACAACGATAACTTCCACAAAGTCAAGGCAGCAATTCTCGGTATCGTTGCAAAACAAGATCACAAAGCAGATGTTGAAGCAGCTTTCAGACATCATGCTGAAAATAATTATGTCAAGGCCTGTTCTAAACCTTTCTCTGGATGTGAAAGTCGACAGCGTCCCTGCAGGTGATGATGACGGTCCACTGTGTGTGCGATGGCACCTATCCTGTCGGCGAAAACCCATTCGCGGAACTGAACGACTCCATGCTGGGAGAAATTCCATCCACCAACAACAGCCAGCGTCAACTCGAGCGGCCACATAGCCAGTCCCTGCTTGTTGACCGAGCTACGCCTTAATGAAACATACGACGTCTGGAGTGAACTGGGTCGCGGACACATCTTATCCATTATCTCATTCCGTTAACCGTACGCATCAGTCATATCCCGCGGTGGGTTCTACCACACCAGCTCGCAAGCGATGAATGACCCCGTAACTCTGGTAGTGGTCGGTGAGGCAATGTCATGGTCGGTGAATTCACATCAGGTATTGACGAGATCGAGAAGCAATCGCATGTACGTGCCTTCCGGGCCTGCATTCACTTCGGAACGACACTCACCACGCTCTCAAAGATCCACAGGAAGCCGCCAGGGAAATGACACTATGGCGGAATCTGCGTTTCAATTGAATTATAATCATTTACGAGAGCCACGTTTGACAAGGCGAAACGCTCTGCCTGGCCACACGTAAAGGGCCAGCCAAATTGCCATCGTCGTATATCTGATCTGGGAGGGCGAAAAAAAGGACAGATACTGGTTGGACATCATGAAGAGGACATTGGATACCCTCAGAAAAAAAGTTTTCGACCAGCGTCCTTCCGCGAGAGGTTTCCCGTACCTCGTCAACACCGCACAGGCGGAGGCTACGAACGTCGGTGACTTGTACCGCGATAATCTCAGCGGGCTGAAACGGCTGAGAAAGTACTATGATGAGTACAACGTGATGAGTCTTGCAGGCGGATTCAGGATCCCGCTCGAAGAGCCCGTGAAGAAAAGCTTGTCAAGGAGACGAAGACAATATAAACTATGATTCCCAAAAATTAAAGAGTGCCATCCTGGGACGTTTATATTATTGCTTTCCATATACCTCTATTTCTATTCGACCCTCTGGTTCGCAAATGTACGACGACTCAGCGGGGTGAGTCGTTCATGAAGGGTACTACGATTATGTAACGACGTATGCAAGTTGCCGACTGACTATTGTCTGGAAGAACAATGTTCCGCGTGAACAAGTTCGTCCTATATCTCTCTGATGGACCTCGTCTCAACCAGTCCATGCTGATTTGCCAGCATCTGGTTTCCTGACTTCCCGCCGGACCTCACACAGCAAATAGAACGGCTCGACGAACATCCCATCACTGGCGGTCCATTTGCAGACATATGGTGTTGCAAGTATCACGATCCATTCGGGTCGAGACTGGTCGGACGCGACAGCGTTTGCTTATTCTCATGTGACTCGCTCACACTCTTGTAGGTCGCCGTCAAGGCATTTCGACTGTTCGTCATGGAGCCCATGGGCGCTCATCGACAAGTATCTCTCGAGATCCGTCGGGAGCTCGAAATCTGGAGACGGCTCGATCACCCCAACGTCCTTCCATTCGTCGGCATCACCAAGGGGTTCAGCCCTTTGATATCCCTCGTCTCCCAATGGATGCCCAACGGAAATCTGCATCGGTTTCTGGAGCAGCACGACGCGACGATGACTGCTGACGTTCGACTGCAGTTGGTGCGTGTATCGGACTGAAAGCGTTCGATTTCAGATTTCATCAGGTCTCCAGCTCGTTGATATCTCGAGCGGACTAGAATACCGTATGTAATGTCTTGCAGAGTGCACTATTATTTTTTTCAAGTCCTTTCAGTCCATTCCTTGCCCGTCATACACGGAGATCTGACGCCCGTACGTCATGTCGCACACTGAACCATCGAGGGATCTCACGCTGAGGATCATCAGACCAACATCCTCGTCGACGAAAACCGTAACGCCTGCTTGTCCGGGTTTGGTCTCTCAACCGTCCCCGAACGGATAGCAGGTCAACTTCCCTATCTCCGCGCGGACTCGGATTTTCGCGATGCTGTCTCCATTCGGTTCATGCCGCCTGAGCTGCTTAAGGAGGAACTGACCGACGTCGGCACGGCGATGGACATATTCTCCCTCGGTTGCAACGGCCTCATGGTGAGTCGGACGCACCCCGGTCGTTCGTGTACTCAGACGATGCGTTACCAAGGTCCTGTCTGGTCAAATGCCCTGGTCCGAGTATCGCAGAGCAGCACATATCGTGTTGAGTTTACACCGGGGCAAGTGTCCCGGACGTCCGAATTCCAGACCGATTGATGACCTCCACTGGGAGTTCCTGTTGACCTGCTGGTCGCCAGCGCAGGACCGCCCATCTGCGTCGATTGCGTTCCTCGCTTTTTACAGTTTCTTGACCTCGCTCGTGGAATAAATGGTAACATATGTAAGGGTATCTAGTAGTTAGATATGAAGCACGATTGCTGGCATCAAAATAACCCATCAGGTATTGGTATAGTCATCGGTGGGCATCCACCAGATCTATTGTGGTGCTAGAGATATCACGATCGTAGGTATTGAGGGTGTTCAACAAGCAGACATCCACCAGGTTCTTTGTTACGCCCTCCGCACATTGCATGACTAGCACTGCATCCGTCTGTGCTTTGATGTAACATCTTCCGCTCCGTTTCAACAAGAAGCAGAAGTAACGTTCTCCAACTCGAATGGATCCTCTATCCCACTCGACCCGCGTATGGTTCACCACCCCAAGCATACACTGCTCGGGCTTGAAGAGCTCATAATACGCCTGCGAGAGAATGGGCTTGGGGCTGGTTTCCAGGAATGTACCCTGTGCGAACGAAAGGGTATAGTCCCCCGACTCTCGTTCATCTCGAATCCACTGGACGGGGAGGAGGAGCAACTTGACTTGTAACCCGAGCTTTGTGACTGAATACGATCGGTCGCCGACTTCTTCGAAAACGGATCCAGTCAGGCGAAGGCCGTTGGCCGTTTCTGTGTCGAGCACGAGCGTCCCGTAGGATGCGGGCGAGGAGGGGAGTGCTAGGGAGTACGGAGACGCGTCACCCGCCCACGCGAAGAACCCGGGCTCAGTGCACCGTTGCGCGATGCATTCCATCAGCCGATGAAACGCCCACAAACCCTCCCCGTACGAGATGGGCATGGTGATGTCAAAGATGCCGATGAGCGAATATGCAACGTCCTCTGTGCGCGTCGTCTGCCTCAGAGCCGCCCACCTCATCTTCTCCGAGACCCGGTTACAACCCGGTCTGAAATGCCTGAGGTCGCACGCGGGAATGCCCGTCACCTTGCTGACGGCGCCCAATACCCGCCAATCTTCCTTGTGGTTCCTCGACTCCGCAAAGCGTGCGTCTCCGACAGCGATGGGCACCCAGTCTTTATTGTAAAACGTGATCCGCTTTGACGCGAGGAGCTCCTGGAGCGTCCAGCCACGTCTGAACCAGGGCTCGTTCTCGAAATCGGCCAGGGTATCCGTCGCCGCGAGATGGATGATGCATGCCTCGGCATCTCTGTACCACCGATACATGGATCGGATCGCTTCTTCGAGCTCTGCGCTGCTCGATTTGTCGATGCAGCACGTGTCCGACCACGCGTAGGGACACCCGTGTGCGCGCGCCTTGTCACAGAAGCGGAGAAGTTTGATGAGGCCTGGACGGTTCGTAGGCGAAGGGTCGTCCATCCACTTGTCGTTCTGTGAGAGTTGTTGGTACGACGGCTCGTGGGCGGCCCAGCGGTGGGAGAAGATGGCGTACTTGACTCTTGTTTGGACGTCCTCCTGTGAAAGATGAGCGATCAGGAAACATACACACTTGGAGGTATCTCGCATGCATGATAACCTCGTCACAGGCATGAACATAAACACATAAACATCGTCGTACAGACCTTGGGAGACCGAAGTGCCAGCATGTCACCGCTAGACAGGTTTTCGATGGAGGCGCGAAGGTCTTCCCAGAGCTCATGCCGAGAGAGGAGTTTCAAGTCATCGATCCGAATAAGGTGGTCGGGGAGATCGTTGAAGACATGTTGGCCGAGGGCGTCGAGAATATTATTGCGCTTCGCGCTTACGGGGCTCATACTTTCGAATTCTCGGAGTTGCGTGTGTTCCACCATCGCTGTCGGTTGACTAGTTCACAATAAACTCATTCTAGTCACGTGCTTTATCACGTGCCGATGTGAAGTTCCCGAATCCCCTGTGCTTGCTTCGCCATGCCGCCCGGAACGCCGTACCATTCGTTTGCGCTGCCGTACCCGATCCGCGTCGACTGTTTTACAGACACGCTCGAGGATCTGCCCCCGCCGTATAACAGACCCCCCCTCCACCTCTTGACCCACACCCACACGGACCACATCGTCGGGCTTGCCTCCAAGTCCTTTGCATACCGCGTGATATGCTCACCAGACGCAAAGGAGATGCTTTTGCGCCACGAGGTCTATGTAGAGCGCTCCTTCCACGACCATCAATACCGTGCAGAAGCGAGGAAGACGTTTGGCCATCTCAAGGTCGATCCGTACGTCATGCCCAATGGCGAGAAGTTTTTCACAGGCTCAAGAGATCTTCTGGTATGAAATTACCCGTTTTATGATTCTCTGGCGCTGACGCGTCCAACAGCACGCCGTACCACTCAATACGCCCACAGAGTTTGACATTTCCGACACGGAGACCGTGACAATTACCCTTATCGATGCAAATCACTGCCCCGGCGCCGTCATGTGTGTCTCTGTCTCCCCAGTTTTCTTTTTCTTTTTCACTCCATTCCAGGTTTCTGATCCAAGGTTCCCGAGGGGCCGTCCTTCACACTGGCGATTTCAGAGCTGAACCATGGTTCTTCACTTATATCCAACGCAATTACTTCCTTCAACCATATTTAGCCAGCTCTTCGGAAGATTTGCGGGTCCTTGTTGCCCGTAGGGAGGGCACACACGCAGAAGCGATTGGTCTCGTCAAAACACTCGAGGCCATCTACCTAGACACCGCCTGTTTGCTCTCGCCCCTACTCATTCCCAGCAAGGTACGTGCCTCTTCTTTTCTTTTTTTTTCGCTGGTTTATATTTCCAGGAGCGCGCCGCTCAGGAAACCGTCTATTTAATGGCTTTATTCCCCTCTGACACGCATTTCTTCATCAACACGTGGACATGGGGCTACGAAGACATCCTCAAGGCCATCGCGCGCGAGTTTCATTGCAAGGTATTCTTTTTTTTTCTGTCTCTCAACGAAAATGTCATCTTACGTGGCTGTTTTGCCCAAATCACCCGCATATACGCACTGCTCACCCCTCCACCCTAGATTCACTTTGATCGTTACAAGTACTTGATCTATTCGCATTGTTCAGATCCGTTTTTGCGTGCACTTGGCACGCGAGATGCTGCTTCCACAAGATTCCATGCCTGTGAGCGGTTTGACCGGTGCCCCTTCGTGGACGTCCCTCCGTACGAGTACGGGACCCCGGATGCCGTCACCCCAACCAGCAGAGCAGGAATGAAGGTGATCTACGTGAATGCAGTAACCATGAGCTGTGCTCGCTGGGAGAATTACCAGGCCAACGTCAGATGGCGAGTCTCGAGGCGCGAGAACGTGAACTCTTTGGTAAGTCACGATGAAACGCAACACCGACTTTGGGTTTCCATTGATTATATACACACGTCTTTAAGCTCGTTCCCCTCGCCCGCCACTCATCCCTCCCAGAGCTGATGAATTTCGTGACTCTCTTCCGTCCACTTCGCGTCGTGCCCAACACCCTCGATCCTTCACTCAGCGGCCTTGACTGGGGTGCCATGTCCAAAATGTTTTCCGGATGTCTCTCCACATCGTCAGCGCCCGGCTTGGCATCCGTCCTGGCCCCTCCTTGCCCTCTGACGTGCCACCCCAGCATGGGGTATCTTCCAGGACCGTCGACGAAGTGGGATCCGAAAGTACTTTCTGGTACAAACGATGAACAGCACATGGACGTGGCGTATTCGAACCTGATTGGTCCGAGTGACGTCGCAGACAAGTTTGCCGACAAGGGCGGCAAGAAGTGGAAGATGGCCATTCTCAGCGCATGGATAAGCACCGGGAAACGCAACTGTACAGGTCGCAAACGAAAACGTGTCGGCAAAGACAAAGACGTCATCCTCGATGAGGACAAGACGTGTGCAGGTCCTAGTTGGCTAGTGGTCCCCAGCACCCCGGACAGGTATGCGCGGAGTGATTCCTGTGACTCTTCCGATGACGGGGGGTCTGAAGATCATGCGAGGACGGCTTGGACGTTCTTTGGTGTCGGGGAGCCGGATAGAGCATACAAGACGTGGTTGTCGCCTTCGTCAGAGTCTCAGTCGCAACAAGTCGGAGTCCTCCCTACCCCGAACTCTTCACCTCTTCTTCCCGTGCGGCTATTGGGAGAGAGTCGCGAGAGAAAGGATCCCACGACCGAGTGTGCATTACTTGACAGTCCACCGTCGATGATGCCAGTGAAATCTCTCGGACAGACTGGTACATTGATCGACCTCCCGCGCGATCCCGACCCATCTCAACTGACGGCGTTCGCCACGGCGTTCACGTCGCCCATTGTTTCCTTCAGCGACGTCCCGGCCATTGATCGATCGCTGGAGGGACCGACCGACGGGCTCGAGATTGAGATTGAAGTCGCCAGGTCTGGTTCACAGCCATTTGCGCGTCTCGACAACGTCGTCGTCTCGGATCCGTCTCAAGACTCGCCACAGCGCGCAACGCATCGTCAGAGCCAGAGCCAACAAACGCGACTGTCACACTCGAGAAACCCCTCGATCGTAGTGGTGGGCGAGGTCGGGAAGAAGACGGGGGTGGAGAACATTACCGAAGCGCCGCCCGAAAAACGGCAACGAGTTGATCGAGAGGCATCGGAGGGCAAGGTGAGCGAGGACCCGTTTGGTCATGCAGTGTCTCAACACGTCCAATTATAGCGCACACGCGCGTCGCAGGACGGACCGCGTGAGTTGCCGTCCGAATCACCCACCGCACTTGCACGTGCGACGACGGTGGTGTCGGTCAAGGACGACGGGGCAGCGTTGTTGACCCCGACGTCCTCTGCTTTTAGAGTGGAAATGGATTTGGGCGCGGTGCCGCGATGTTCCCCGACAAGGGCAACAGGGACGATTTCGTTTCCGGTGAAGAAGCGGAGAGAGCACGAGGCCGACCTCGCTGGCAAGACGGCTTCGCTCGGCGGGCCTGGACGGGGCGGTACCGGTGGCCCCACGAACACGGGCACTTGTGCGATGGACGTGCCCGTGAGCCCGCGGACGGCTGCGCGGCGCGCCGAGCGCGCCGAGAGAAGACGGATCACGGAGAAGTTGAAACTTGCACGACCGGACCTCGTCGTGGGAAGGCGAGCGGCGTCGAGCGGGCGCGATCGATCGGGGTTGAAGTCGACGTCGGTGCCGCAGATGGACATCATGATGGAGACGGACGCGGACGAGGCTGATGCGGTGGATTGGGAAAAGAGTCGGCGGTTGGCGGACAGGGTGAGGGAGGCTGTCGGGCGGGGCGGGCAGGCGAGCGAGGTGTTGCCGCGTCTGAGGTGTCTGGAGAGGTGGTACGCAGAGCGGATGTGAGGGTGTCGGCGGGGAAACAACGTTATCGATGTCAATGATCGTCGTACGCGCAGCCAATCTAGTGGCGCATTAATTTCTTTAACTGTGCAGCATCGAGCAGGTCTTTAAGTAGCAGGAACGATCGGGGAGATTCCAGGAGTGGGTGGCTCTCTCAATCCGGGAACGACCGCGAATTCCCCGGTCAGCTCAGCATGAGTATCGCGGGAAAGCCTCGTTTCACCCGCCGCGCACCAACCAAAGGACGTGAGATCGCAGATCATCAAGCAAGGAAAAACCAGGCACCGGGATCTCATGCATGTAAGGCGTACATTCGGAAATACACGTCGTCTCACTCTTTTTCTCTACCTCGTACACGTTCCAGTCGCATTCACAACTTGCTGCCCGAAACAGCCTCGGTGTACCTCCTCTCCGCCTCGTCAAAGTTGACAACGTTCCAGATGGCGTTGAGATACTGAACCCCACGATCAGCGACACACGTTCGCGATCGGCCATGAAAGCACTCACGTCGACCTTGACGTTGAGGTACTGGAGGTAGAACGCGTGCTCCCAGACGTCGACCCCGACGATAGGAACGTGCGACAACAACGGGTCCTGGTTCGCCGTCGTCACGATCTCGAGCGTCTTGGTCTTGGGGTTGTATCCCTGCCCCACACGTTGTGGATCAACACGTCACCAGGATAGATGAACAAAGGGGACGTACGAGCCAGCCCCAACCGGACCCTTGAATGGCGGCGGTGGTCGCGTTGAACTCCTTTTTGAGGTTGTCGAGCGAGCCCCAGGTAGCGTTGATCGCCGTCTTGAGCGGTCCGTCCCGGAGCACGCCTCCGTTGCCGCCCTTGGCCGCGGCGGGCGCCAAGTTGGTCCAGAAGAGCGAGTGGTTGATGTGACCTGCCAGTGTAGGACGTGAGAAACCGATTGATCGATCATGATCAACGTGGCGATAAGATGAAGAATGAAAAGAAGGACGGCCTGATGACGAGACTTACCACCGCCGTTGAAGCGGATCGCGGCTTGGAGGGCGATACGCTCCTTGGGAGAGACGGCCTTGACGTAGCTCGCCTCGGCTGCGTTGAGACCGTTGACATAAGCCTGGTGATGCTTGGTGTGGTGGAGCGTCATGATCTGTTCCGAGATGTAGGGCTCGAGGGCATTGTATGCGTAGGGGAGGGGAGGAAGAGTGGCCATCGTGTCGTGTTGGTGGTGTCAGAAAGAGGACCGTTATCAGTCACGCAGTCGTCTCTAAATAGGTTCCACCCATCGTTGTCTCATATTTATCGCTTCCGATGTACACTATATACACGGCTTGTTCTCGATCTTACATCAGTACTCGGACAGCGGAAGCACCTTGCCTGGCGCCCAGGCGTCAATCCAGCTCACTCTTTGTTGAACAGATGTGACTCACCTATATTCGCATAGGGACTCTTCTTCCGGCCCCCTAGCAACTCCACGTCTCCGCTATCAAAGAAGGAATATCCCGCTAGATCCCACGCTGATCAGCTGATATGGCTTAGGAGTCAGAATGACGCCACTGACTCATCGCGTCCTCTAATCCGTCTTCCGCGCCGTCGTCTGAGCCGCTCTGACCATGGATGGGTCGCCCCGTCTTGGAATCACGAAGAACGCCCGAGTGATCGACAAACGGAGCTGGTCTTTCGTTGGCCGACAAGTACAGCTGGACGAGAATGCGCTGAACCTCCAACAGATAGCTCTGCAGCGTGTCCAAGTAACGCCTCGTCTGGAGGTGCTTGGATGACGCAACACTGGCATGCCCTGACGTCAGCTCGAGATGGCGCGAGATCGCGGGAGAGACTCACATGCTTATCCCATTCTCCTTGATGATGTAACCGATGCCATATCCATCCGCAGCGACGGGGCCAAATCCAAACAGCCGAAGCGCAGGGTTGCCGCAGTTGGACGTGGAAAGGATCGATGTGCCAAGCAAGTTCCACCCAGGGTCCGCAAAGATGGCCGGCAACGCCCTCACCTGAGCAGTCGCCGCCGCGCTCGGAACAGGATCGTCGGGCAGTGGGTCAAGGTTCCCGCCCAGCTGGCGTTGCCACAGGCAATACAGCGCGTATAAATGCCTAGTTCATATGTCAGCATACATACATCCGGACCAGCGTCGTCCCGTTCCAGACTCGCCTGTCTTGTCCGAGTCCCTGACTACACTTCTTGGTTAAAGCGACGTGGCGCTCGCACGCTGTGCGCAAGGTGAGAATCTTCTGGTCGTTGGAAGCGTCCGAGAAGAAGGTCTGCGAAAATGTGAGCTTGCACGAGGGCAAGATCAACGACAGCAACGACCTTGGTAAACTCTACGCTCTCCGGCTGTACTGTCCGGATGGCTTCCGTCCTTCCGTGCAAGAACGCTTTCGTCATCGCAGGCTCGTATGTACACTCAGTTCGACCTACGGGAACCGGTTCGTAAGCCTTGCTGACGCTCGAAACGAACCGACTGACCATAAAGACCAAAGTATGCCGCCTGGAACGCCATCTGAACGAACGCGTCCGGGCTGAATCCATGGCTCGTGATAAAGTTCTTTCCGTACCCCTTAAATTCTAACGCCTGGCAGTCGTTCTGACAGATCAAGTCACTCAGCCGTGTCTCCGCAAACCGAATCCCGACGCGGATCTGAGGTGTGAGCGTCCAGATCAGTTTTGCAGGACTCGTGTCGTGCTTGTCCAGCACCGAGTTCATGCCCGTCGTGGAGGAAACGTGACTGTGGCTTCCCGGATTCGCCCTGGATGGCTTGTAAGACCTTGCATGCGGGGAGAGCGAAGCGTGGAAGAGCGTCGGCGCCGAAGGGTTGATGGACCGCGCGAGAAGCATGAGGCCATCTGTGAATACGTCGGCTGCAAACCTGATGACATTGTAAGCCTCGTGAGCACGCGAAAAAGAAAGGAGATCCGAGTCGAGCCATCTACCTGAGCACGGTATGGCCGTCGACACCTGTATGCTCAAAGTTGATTCCGGCAGCGCCGTCTGCACAAACGATGATCTGAAGCTGTTATCTCACAATCACTGACAAGTCGGTCATAAGAAGTACGGGAACACGAACCTTGTCGTACCATCGATTCGTACACGTCCCCACTTGAACGCCCTCCCGAAGATCGTACGTACCACACAAAAAATTGGCACAGAGCGCGGCCAGGTCCTCCCCATTCGCATTTCTGCTCCGCTGGTTCTCGACGCCTTCGCGAGCGGGCGCTGCATCGTCGAGACAGACGACGAACAGGGCATCGTCAATCAGGCTCAAGCACGCTGCGTTGGTTCGGTCCTCTGCGAGCGCTTGGCGCAACCGAGACCACGTCTTGCGGTTTTCGGTCGTGAGCACGCCGATGGCCGTACGGGCAACCTTCCGTCAGACATGAACGATGGGGAAAGAGCGGACGAAAGGGAAGGATCGACGCACCTCGGTGATCGGGGTCTTATCCGCATCCTGCACGATGGCCTGAAGATTCCGAAGGACCTCGCGCTCCGTCAACAACGGACGATTCTGGTCGTCGAGCACGTCGAACCAGTCTGAAAGAGATCAAATCACCAAGATGACGAAGCGAGGAAAGGACGAACAAAACTGTCCTCGTCTCAGGACGACGATGTGGCGCGCGGTCTCGTTGACGACCATCTTACATCCCCTCTATTCCCGCATGATTAATGTCCACGATGACGAACCTTTAAATCCGTACCTGAGTCGGGATCCGGGCCGTTCCAAACAGTCTCGTGTATTGGTCCATGTCCAGGGGACGGCCTCGGACGGTGTCGGGGTCGAGTAATCCTGCGCGAAGGTCATGTATGAAGCCGAGTGAAGAGATGATGAGGGAAGCGGCGCGGGGCAGCTGAGAGCCTCGATCCGGGGTGAGATCGTTCCTTTGAAAAGAAGATCAAGAACAACATATGATCCTGAGAGAGGAGAGTCGTACTCGAGCACAAAAAAAGGATTGAGAGCGAGAACGACAGGGTCACTATGCGACAGATAACTCTCATACCTACGCCGAACGATCAGAGGGACTGTAAGGAAGTAAACACGCCAAGACTGCTCACCAAAAATCCTCGATGTAACTGCGCGATCGAAGGAAGGACATCGATATCCGTGTGGCTCCAGACATAATCAAGAATACAAGCGTACCTCGCTCGGCCCGCAGCCCAGTGCGTGAGACGCTCCTGAAGCGCAGGGCCGTCTCCTTCTAAGAAATTCCGCACGGCGCGGGTAGTCGCGACATGTTCCTCGTCGTCCTGCAGACCCCGGAGGGCGGTGAGATATTGCTTGCAGGTGTCCTCAAGAGAAGGAATGGGTAGCTTTTGGAGGGCATCCTGGTTGGCAAATGTGCGTCCTGGTGTGGGCACGTTGGGGTGGAATTTTGTCGAGGTCATTCCGCGAAACAGATCTAGAGAAATGACATGGCCAGCACTTTGTCCTGCACCTGCTCCGATTGGAAGGACCCATGATTATGTAATAAAAACGAGAGTTTGGTCTGTCCCCATTGTACTTATCTCCCTCAGATGTCGTTTTCATGCTGCCTTGCGCAGCCGTTCAACATTCAACTCGCAAAAAAGTGGTCGAAGATGCCATTGAATCGACTTGCTACCGTGAGGAAGAAGCAAATCTCAGCATTACGAGGCTCAACTCGACCTGCTGCTCGAGGTCCCTGATGGTGCAGAGCGTAGGGCTGTCAAGCCACCATGACGTCTAGTCTCTGATGTGGCAACACGCATTGATTGATGTCGTCGATCCCAGTAGCCAACATGAGAATTAAATGTCAAAAGCCCTCAGGCTATGAGTGGATCGAAGTACAGACTGTAATTTTAAACTCTCTTTAGAACGCTCATCCCTTATGGCAGCCACAATTAGCATACGGGCCAGCAGTGCACCAGCGTTCCATGTGGAGGCAGATGAGACCGAACTTATGGTGGCAGTGTTTTGCCGGCTTGCACTCGTCCCCCCCGCAACTGACTATGGCATCACATCCGTTGCAAGGACATGCTCGATATAGATTCGCAGTGCATGACCAAGTCTTGGCGTCACTATTATATACCCCTTCACAACCTGTGAACGCGAACATTGAAATCAAGTCTTAGCACCTCGGCAATTCCGAGGTATAGGCGAAACGGGCTCACCCTCGTGGCCACAGCCAGCACCGACCTTGTTGAAGTATGTACACTTATGGCAGGGACAACCGTTCAGGGGGCCCAAGTCACACTTCCCCACAGTAATATCGGCGTAGGGGAAATACCAAAAACAATCTGTTGAGTATACATTATGGCACGGTGTTAGAGGTAGACACAGAGTGAACAAACCAGGCGTATGATAACAGTCAATGTCCGCCGGGCAGCCTGAGCGTAAGGTTTCCCTGAGGTGCAATGCTAGGGAGCGAGCCTGCTATGGAGCAAGTTGTGGTCAGTGAACCGCGCACGGGTGGAATGGGTTAACGTGCTTCCTGTTCGTCTGTGCCAGGCGTCGGGGGTGCCGGGGAACTGGAAGCAAGTTGAACGAGAGCAACCGTGACGAAGGCAATGAGGAAGCGCATGACACATATGAAAGAGTGGTCCGGATGGGAGGAGCTGAGAATGGAACAAACAGTTGTCAGGCTATTTAAATTTTGGGGAACTTAGGTTATGAAAGAGCGATCCGGATGGGAGGAACCGACTCGGAGAATGGAACAAGGGTCCGGTACTCCGAAGTCTTAATGATCGACGGGCCTAATCTAAGGTTTTCCGGTACAACGTGCAAAGACTCCGAGTCGGGATACATATTTTCACACCTAGAAACATGTTCCAGACTCGTCACTTCAGTTTCAATTGGGTATTGACTCAACCGAGGTCATTCTCTCACCTCAGTATGGTTGATTCCGTATCACAGAAGTACTCAAGCCCTGCTGAAGCTCTTGCGTGTCGATTTCATCTCTAACTTTATCGTCACACGCAGGCTTCCATGCTGCTGATCTCAACTGAGGTGAACTTGCCAGCGCTTGCTTGTCGTTTGTATCCGTGAAAAGGTTCTGCCAGCGGTACGTTGAAGGACCGTCTGGTAACTGTATGTTCTGGGTCACCATCACACAGCACTACAACAGGATGATTGGTTTTTAATCGTGTCGTACAGAGACCTTGACTCATTCCTGGCACTCGTACCCTCTATTCTATTCCGCCTTCATAACAGTTGGCTCTGGCACCCAGTACTCAACATGCGATTATCACGACAACCAGTTCAGCAAAACCAATCGCGATATAAAATCATCCGTCATGCCATGGCACTGCTTACATATCGAATTCCAGCCAGGGACGCCGAATCGGTTTCCAAGCATCTCGCCTACAGTCTAACCCCGCGGGACTGGGGCATATGGTCACATCATAACGTTTCTGATCTCCCGACCCGACCAGGTCGTCGGGATTATGTATCGAATGATAGCAGGCCGCCCAGTTCCCACTCCAAATGGGGTTAGTATTTCTGTGTCGGGTTGCATTGAATGCGCATTGGCCGCGTCGACATATCGTGAGGAGCGCGAAGACAGGCTAGCCCGCAGGGAGAGTCGAGTCCGCCACGTGATACCAAAGGACATCTGACATGTCAAGACGCCGCAAGAGCTTACAGAGGAATAAGACATACGACACGCGAGCACTCCCGGGAAATTGAGCACCAGATGTTCGCACAGAAGGAGGTCTGAACCTCATAATATTAATTACCCTGAATGCTCATGGCCAACAGGGCGGGCGAAAATATGTTGAAGTTATATACTTCGCCAGCCACTATGTAGAACCACTAATCATCCATGCCGCCATCGATCATGGCACCACTGTCACGCAACCATGGATTATCACGACGCATGCTGAGGGCGGGCACACTCATCTCCAACACGCCACGCTACACTAGGAGAGACAAGTGGACGGGCATACAACCACATTATCTTCGTTGCCACCCAGCTAGTGAACTCGCAACCATACAATCTACCACTCCAGAAGGCAAAAAACAGTGAAGGACCGCTGTAGTAAGGGGATTTGAACACGGGAACGTACGTCCACTACGAAGCAACCGACATAACGCCTGCAATCCGGTCCATATGGGATTGCATCCGGTACGGTTTTGTAGTTAAGATTCAGGCAAACAAATGACATTGACAATAAAATAGATCAATCATCAGAGTAGACGACGAGACATCATATAATTCGTATACCATGCTGTCAGTCCAGCCGAAATGAACTTTATGACAAATGTGGCCAATCTGCAAGCTTCATCAGCCAACATCGGTGCAACAAAACCTCCATATCTCACACGACATCACTTTCCAGGGTCACGCCGGTTTCTCGTGGTCCTTCAGGTCACTATACACCTCGGTCGAGAACTCGGAAATGCTGCCTGCAATGGTTAAAGGCAGTGCACAGCGTGTCTAGCCCAGGATTTCAGCAAATTTCCGATAGATAGCCTGTAAGCCTTTATCTACGTCTGCGCTGTACATTATAATTTGAGCATTCAAGTTATTCAGCTTCCGCATCAGAGACAAAGTTCCCAATTGAAATAACTCAGAGGCCCCAAGTACTATCCTGTGCAAGCAAAGACATTTATAGCTCATCTCCATACGAGACAAAAGGAATGTAGTCATAGCAAATAGCCAATGGCTGTTGTAAAAGATAAGATAACCTAAAGAGAAACTGAGACCCGCTCCAACTAGTTCCGGCACGTCAAATCTTCGTTCCAGTCGTCAGAGCCAACCCCCTGATGGACGACGAACAACCGGTACGGATCATATTTATCCTTGATAGTCTTCAATGTCGAATAATGTGAGCCAAACAAGGCTGTCTGCCAGTCAATCTCCCATGGGGATGCCTATTAGATAACAAGCGTCAGTCGTCGTATGCCAGACATGCAATTGCGACACGCACATCGTTGAAGTAAGTGCCATCGTTGGGCGAAATATCGTACATTGCCTGAACCCAATCTTTGGCTCTCTGAATCACTTGCTCTACCTCCGTCGACGAAGCGGAATCATTCCAAGCGAATGTGCAGAGCGGAGAGACGACGGCATTTCGCCATGCAGGATTTACCCCAACAGAGTCAGCACTTAACTGGCTCACTCTTCCGCCAGCGACCATGCTGGATGAATCTTCAATAAGCCATCAAAACGAGTGTAAACGTGAGCGGAACCCACTTTATCTCTCCCTCGCAGTCAATGAGCAGCTGTGCAACCTGGCTGGAATTAGCCGCCAACGTCTCTTGCGAGAGGAGGCGACTTGTGACGATCTGGTTTGCACTGTCGTCCAACCCGTAAAGCAGGAGAAATGCGTAATATGGATCGTACCACGAGGGATAGTAGGTCGTCGTGCTCACAGGTACGACCCCATACGGCGCCAAGGAAAGCACAAAGTCTTCCCATCCCTGCTGGGACGTCGTGGCAGCCTCGTCGGTCATGTTTAGCCCAAAAAAGAGGAAATCCATCCCATTTGCTGCTAGCTGGATGTATCCACCCCAACCGTCATCAACAAATCCTGGCTGGTATCGGAAAAACCCTTCAATCAGCTCTGGCAACACGGATGCGTTGAGGACATTAGCCAAGTATATCCATTCCTGGACCGGAACTGTGGGGTACGTGCGGTAGGTGACTGAGGTCACGATCCCGTAAGTGCCGCCGCCGCCGCCACGCAAGGCCCAGAAGAGATCGGCATATTGGTACTCGTTCGTGGTCAAGTATTCACCCGTGGAAAGCACCACAGATATTTCCAAAGCATTGTCAACGCCTTCGATGGATCGTTAGTCTCGCTTCATAGGGTTATCGACGAGGACGGTACCAAGTCCGTAGGTGGGGGACCAGGCAGAATATCCTCCCCCCATTAACCACCCACCAGCGGCACCGACCGAGGAGCTAGCGCCGCCAACGATGATGCGGCCGTATTCGTACGCCGCCGCCGCATACGCATCTTGAAACTCTACGCCCGCACCAAGAGTCATGGCTGTGAAAGGAGGCTACCTGGTGAACAGGCTGCGTACTTCCTAAATTAACCGACTGACCTTGATATGTCTCATTCTCCGGCGCACCTTGCGGTACGAATGCAGCATCGTACGTGATATTCTTCATGTTGTGGGTCCACACCATGAACGAACCGCGCGCTGCACTGCGCCCAACGCCGTCGTGCCTGTGTTCACAATCACCGTCAGACACGGTCCATATATGGTAGAGTCCCCTATCTAAGGAATAGGTGGGAACGACCCACCCCGTGTTCCTCACGACGAGCTTCAATCCATGCTCGACCGCGAATCCGACGGCCGTTTGTATGTCTTCCACCGATCGGGCATCGACACCCACGACGGGCACCCGACCCTGCCCACAGGTTCCTGTGGTGCCTGTGTCCAGGAAGCATCCATCGACCGTCCCGTTCGGAAATATGTATGCTTCAAAATTGATCGAATCCATCGCGCCAGGATACCCTGCACGCCAGCCGGCGCGATTCCAATTCACGATGACATCAGTACAATTCCCGGATGGATGAGAAGGGGGGTAGCACGGGGATGCACTCGGAACGGGATAGACGAGAGGCTGTGAGAGTTGCGATTCAAGCTGCGAGAAGATGTCTGCCGAGGGCCAACAGGATTGATCGCTAGTGCAGAGACAGCCCGAGCTTGATATGGCAGCCTCAGCTCTGGTGTTCGTGAAAAAGCTTGCTAACTTCGTCCCAAGGAATGCAACCTGTGCCGCATGGTACATTTTCATGCTTGCTTGATATGAGGGGAATCCGAGTGGAAGAAATTCTCGAAGGAGACGGCCAGATTTATGTCGACTCACCGGACTCTAGATGGTGTAGAACCTTTCGACTTTTTTAAACCATTCCCGACCGGGCCTGCTTGAATGGCCGATAACTTCGGTTCCCGGCTCCGTAGCAGTCTCCACAAAAAACCAAGAATGGACAGTCCGGAAAAGAGAGGAGAGCCTCGTTCGAGCCGTTTCGTGCGTTACCCGACGCAATCGCGGACTAGTTCGGTCAGTTGGACCGGGAAACTATTCAATCAGCACTCGAAAATAGGCAAGTTCATGCGGGCTGCATTGGTGGCCGATGAGAGAGTTGAACGAAATTCGAACAAGACTAACCCCCAAAGTGCGAGTGTCAGACTCGATGGCAGGATGACTGACTTAAATGTGGCGTGGGTACAACTCAACTTGAAGTTCAAGCTAGGGTTCATGTTCGGTACAGCATTTGAACTAGAACGAGATATCAGTCCAGCCATTGTGGTTGTTTGAACGAGGCCTAAAAATTTCCGCTTGACGACATTTTGTGATCGTATAACCCTTTTCCCTCGCCACAGGACCGCCATGTCCGCAGCCTCAAACGCGGTGTTTCGGTGTCAACTCGAGACTGTCCTCGTCCCAAGCTCCGCTCTAACACGACTGGAAAGTCTTCGTCACCGGGCAAGGTTTTGGTTTCATCAGAGCTAAGCGATCAAGAGAGGGTGACGACGTTGAAAAGTGATAATGATCATGCTGCCAGTGGCCGCATAACTACACGGTAGTGTGAACTTGAAGGAGCGGAAGACGTAATGGCACTATACCCGAATCAGGATCCCCAGAACTGATGCCTTCAAACATAATGGCTGCATCAATATTCAAAACTGGCCTAAGTGTGATGGAGACGAGACTAAACTTGAAGTTTAATTCGGGGTTCACATTTAGTCCAGCATTCAGATCGGAACAAAATACCGATCCAGCCGTTGTGAAGCTGTGTTCGTTGGGAATGCTAATAGGGGAGCGGTCAAATTAAAGATTCCCGCCTGATGGGAAGCACCTTTGCTCGTTCAACTACATATGTACTTGATTGATTGATTGGTAAAGCTTTTGCGTCCTAAACAAACCGGTCTGAGGCTGTGGATCCCAGGATGGTGAGTACGGTGGCGAGATTCAAGTAAGGCAAGCTGGAGCGAAGAGATGCAGAAATGTAGCTAGTGGAAATGATGGTAATACAGGGGCATGTGCGTCGGGACAAGAGGTACCAGGTAGGAAGTGGGCAGACAAGGCGTGGCAAGGGGGTATGTGTGATGTTGATGCGAGCCCAATGAATGACTCAAACAACGTGAGGACTTGAGTCAGACAGGGTGAGAGAGAGACGGAAGGACGTACTCGCTAGAGTTGAAAGCAGGGCATGCGAAGCCTGTCCGGTGTTCAAACAGGACAGACTCGCACATAGGACACGGCAGGTTCCTCGCTGAGGGTGATTTGTTCCCTTCAGTAGAAAGGTTCAGATGGTGTGCGCTGAATTCAGTCGTGATGAAGCTCTTCGGGTCGGGCGGTTCGGTTGAGTCGGAGCCTGTTCCTCCTGTGATTACCCAGGCGCGGCAAGGTGCGATGATAACCAACTCGAATGGCAAAATGGATTCGACATCCTGGCGAACATCCAGAGGCAATCCATCAGGACCATAGCGCATGAAATTCGCTAACGCGCATCGGGGTTGGCACGAGGAAATGTAGCGCGACATCGAACACACTGGCATGGTCCCTGCTGGCAACCAATCCCTCAGGCTGGACGCAAAATCGTATGGAAGCCGTACGCCTTCAGGTCCTACGTCGTCGGCAACGCATACTCCTCCAACTCGCGCTATTCCGCAGAAGATCCAATCACATTATTCGCGCCAACCTACTCTAATTCGCTCAATGCACACAACTACGCACAGGCGTTCCCGCGACAATCGCGCTACCGACAAAAGTGATGAAGTTGGCACTGTAATATAAACGTGGGATCGTTCGACAACGCCAGCCACCTACCTGACGGATGATCCAGTTCTGCGTTGTTCGGATACCACGCACCTGTGAAACGTGAGCACCCGTCGTGGACGCCGTCGAGGAAGTCGTACTCGTAGTCCTCTTGTCGGGGACGCCTCAAGGCGGACTGCGCGAAAAGCCAAGCCAGGTTACAGCCTGACGGCGCGACCGTCTTCCTCAGCCATCTTGTACCATGTTCGGCGTTTCGCTCCGGACACCATCTGATGATCATCGGCGAAGTGACTCCGGCGCTGCGCGATTAGTGGACGGACCACGAAAAATACGCTTAGAGGACATGTCAGCGTCCGTGGGAACGCTGAAAGGTCACGACACTGCCGAAATATGGTGAGGTCTTGCTCGGCTTTGTGTTTCACCCCGATGCTCTTCATTCGCTACCAATGCATTTTGCAGGTGACGGCGCACTCGATCCGGGTTCGATCAAGAATATGAGGGACCCCTCGCCGCCGAGAGTGGAGTTCGGGGGCCGAGGGTGTTGAACCAGTTGGGGAAACCGTCGGTACAAATTGAGAGGTACGTGATGGGGTGCGGATGGCGGCGCTGTTGCAACGTCAGACGGGACCGACCGATTATCGGGGAGGGGGACTTGAAGATTGTGTCGTAGCCCTCCAAGTTTAGCCCTCGTGTGAGTCGTGATTCGTGGAAGTCAAACCCACCGGTCGTACAGAGGGCTTTCTGACGTACGCCTGGAGTGCTGGTGCGTTCTGAACAGCGGAGGAGTGCTGCACAAGGTCACTCAACCAGTCCGAATCCATGGTCTTTCCAACTCACCACCCTGATCACGCCTCGTACGATCTCGTCTCTCCCGATTTGATTGCGTCAACTTGCCTCCGCAAATTTTCTGCCCTTGATTCTCCCGCCACGACCACCGGCTCAGAGCACCCGTAGTGCAAAACACGAAATCAGAGACTTCCTCAAAATTCTTCGTGAGAGGGCACCTTCACCTCCAAATCCGAACGTTCAGCGAGAACTGGTTGGCGGATTTTCAGATGCCTCTTTCTTCCCGTCTCGTCATAGCCCACATGTACGAGTTCGTGGCGCAGTCTGATGTAGGGCGTGAGCTGGTATTTGTCGGCTACGCACCCCAAGTAGGCACGAATTTCGAGGCGGGTGCGTCAAACGACGACCGTTCGGGCTATATGGTGCGTCAATGCCAGTGTGCGCGAATGCGCATGACACTCGTGTTGTTCTCAAACGGGATCGGTACTTGTCCGCTGTCAAACAAGATCGTTCACGAACAGTGCGAGAAGCCGTTCCTCAAGGGGATCTGGACAGAGAGAAGACATCAGCCCGAGTCATGCTGACGACGCCAATGGACGTGGTACACCATGGTCCTCCAACGCTGGCATTTTTGTCGTACTTCGCAAGCTCGATGTTCTTCACCCTTGGCGAAACCTGGCGAGTCGACGCTTAGCATTCAGAGAAACCGTTATAGGTGCCCGCTGTGATGCCACAATAACCTGTGTTGATGAGCCTCGCTTTGCCCATTGAGAATGGAAGCGCACGATGACGGGATAAATGGAAATTTAGTTGTCGCTCCCTCGCTGCGGTAAATAACATGGCCCAATGTTAGAGGTGCGAGGGGGGAAGCTTGAAGGGCGAAGACTGGCGAACAAGGTCATCGAGCTGTTACCTCTCGGCGCATACATACGGCAAACCCATTTAACCTGTCTATTTTAAATCCCTTCGGACGACAACGTTCGCATCGGAATAGTGCCCGGTAAAAAGCTTGAAACGATGATGGGAACATAAACCAGCCGCTGCCCATTCCGCTGCAAATACAGTGCGTTTCCGCGAAAGGTGTTCTGCGTTTGCGCAAGAGGCTACTTGAACGGATGGATACGTCGAATTAGTTGTCCTCTGGGTCCAGGATCAAGTGATCTAACGCGAGCACGGTACTTGCAACACAGTGCGACCGGTTCTCGGATATACATAGGGGATTGGAGAAGCCTTCGCTCATTTTTGCCTGCTCATCCCTAGTTACGTCTGTGTACCATCCACACGAAGCATACTCGGTTGCCACGGGATCGAGAACCCCCACACGAGTGAATTAGCATCACGAGCCGGAGCCACATCACATACTACTTGATGCCAAGAGGCCCTTGATTAGAAAGGAGAAGTATGATTGTCCGGAAGTGTCTCGATACTCCATTTGGAACGAAGTTCTACCGAATAGTCGTCGTAGTCTCTAGCAAGGAATCTATACAACGAAGCCCAGCCAATCATTGCGGCGTTATCTGAAACAAACGTGAACCACAGGCCAGGTGCAGGTAGGATCTACTTACCTGTGCAAAGTTCGATCGGGGGATATATGAGTGATATTCTTATGCTCCCTGTAGTACTGTAGGCATCTAGCGCGTCCCTCAGTCTGGAAACATCCTGTCAATGCGGGCTTAGAGAAAATGTGAAAAAAAAAAAAACCTGGCCCTCAAGAACAGGTTGCTCGCAACACCACCGCTGACTACGACATGTCGTACATCAATGCCCTCCTCCCGCAGCACTGAATGGCATTGTACAAGCTTGTCTGAGAGTTGTCGGACGGCCCCCTCCTGAAATGCGCGTCCGAGCGCGTGCCGATGTGCTTCGATGAGCGGTGCCTCGGACCTGGATATATGCCTTTCGATCGCGGAATGGAGACCACTGTACGAGAACGCGAGCTGTCCAGGCATGGGTACTGAAAACGGTTGTATCTCGGGGACACTCGAATCATGAATCTCTTGGCGACAAAACTCCTCCAGTGCTGCTGCAGGTCCGCGCGCGCCCCATGGCATCTTCAACATACGAGCGACTTTATCGTAAGTGCGACCAATGCTTTCGTCGAGAGTTTTGGCGAGGATACGAAAGGATGAAGGAGATGTTGCGAGCACGAGGAGAGTGTGGCCTCCAGATATCAGCAATGTTAAGAACGGAAAGTGAGGGCGCTCTTCTGGCGGTGACGTGAGGAGTGGTGTCAGGGCGTGCGCTTGCTAAGGGAAACGGGGGATGAGAAGACGAGTTACACAGTCCACGAACAATTACCATGTGATGTACGCCCACGAGTGGTTTGCCAAGCGCAGCGGCAAGCGTCTTGGCAGCGTTTGATCCGACACTGAGGCAGCCACCAATCCCTATTTCTAGTTATGGACTATGAGAGGAATACTTGAATCGTTTGAGCTCACCCGGTCCCCTCGTGAAAGCGATACCGTCGACGTTTTGCATTGCCATGCCCGATTCGCAAAGTGCTCTCTGAACGGCAGTAGGCTGCATCAACAATCATCTCTGGATGAACATGGACGCGTTGCATAATTCTGTTGACTCACCATATGACGCTGGTGCCCTTCGATCGCGACTGTGGGATGAATACCGCCGAAATCTTCATGTCTGTGCAAAGGTCAGGACAGGACAAACCCGGAAGAAAATCGAAAAACGTACAGATCATGCTGCTTAATGACTACGTTGGAAAGAACCTGTCGCGAGGATGTTACGACCGCAGCACAAGTGTCGTCGGCAGAGCTTTCAAGGGCAAGGACAGTAAAGCACCGGGAACCTCAAGAAATACGTGGGATGGGTAAACCTCTCGAAAATGGACCATACCATATGGAAGGATACGTTGTCCATTCCTTGGAATTCTCTTCGGATGTCGCAACGGGGCAGGTGCCACGTGGGAGAGCGTGAGCTTGAACATCGGGACGTCACAGCCACTCGCGTCAAGGCCGAGTCACTGCGAGCCATCGTGGACCACTGAATTGTGTAGGACAAACATTCATTTTGTTGCCGGGCAGTACTTCGCCTTTCTGGTGATGTCGTCCACAGAACTCAAACCCATTGTCTTGTATGATATTCCCTGCCTCACCCCAGGACGTCCCTGGTCCCCTAATACCATGAAGACGAGGTACGTCTTCCATTCTCGCCACCCAAAGCCTTCACCCACGTCATCAGGTATTGCCTTGGATACAAACAATTGCCTTTCACCACCGTCTGGGTCGAGTTCCCCAATATCGCAGGGC